>JAVXUO010001110.1:600000-804006 GCA_033065855.1 Escallonia rubra
TAATATTAACATTTTTATATTAAAATATGTCATTTCCATGTCAATCTACATAATAAATTGTGTAATAAGCAAAGTAAAGTAAAAACTAAGAAGATATTTTTGAACACAGTCACTTCTTCCCTTGAAATGTGAGCACAACTGGCTTAATAGCTTTCACTTCGTGGAACCTCTCGTCCGAGAGAGAGACCTCATCTAGAGGTCTCCAAGCATTTTCATCGGATGCCTCCTCATAGTCCTTCACTCCTTCCTCTTTAACACCCTGTGCCCACTGATTTCCCAAATTGTTGGGTTCACTTGGGTGTCCAAGACATAGTTACATACGACTGGATTCTTGAGGGAGAAGAAGCAGAGCGCCAAAAGACGAGCACCTACGCTATTCTCCTTCTCTCGTCAGACTTGGAGGGAAGAAGGACACGGGGCCATGGGGAAGCGGGAGAGCAAAATCGATGCTCTTCTCCGTTCTTTCGTGGCTCGTCAGTTGAAGATTTGGAGGAAGAAGGGCTTAGAGTAACCGGGGAAGCTAGAGGAGACCAATGACCAATCTCCTTCTCTGTTCTCTCTCGTCTTGAAGATAGGAATGAGATTCCAGGTAACACTTTTTCATCTTGTCCATCCTTTTAGTTCTGAGATTTAGATTGATTGACTTGCGTCTCTTCCGGCCGACGGGATCGAGCTCCCATGTCCGATTGGGACGCGTTCCCGTGGAGTTCCTGTCATGGGATCGCAAAACCGCGGTTCTAAGAGAGAACCGTCGGCAGATATGGCGTTTCCTGCAACTAAGCTCTGGACTAGAAGCAACTGTAATACGAAGGACAGGTGAGATAACAGAATTCTGCTCCTCAGTATGGGTATGAATAGTTGGAATAACCAACGGATGAGATAGACCGACTTCGAAATCATGGGTAGTTGTAAACGGCCCAGTAAGCATAGCCTAAAGATTGGAATCATACTGGTCCACAACTCCTAGCAGCTTAGTTGACTCAGAAGTACCATATGATCTGAAGATAAGGTGGAAAAGGCCAAGAAAACCCCATAGGGTTTTTCCCTTTGTCCAGGCCCAAATCATTCACAGTAGATGGAAAAAGTCCAGATAAACAAATACCCATTTCCCTAGCAATAGGCCCAAAAACAAACTCAACCCATTCATAACACAAACTCAACCCATTCATAACCCAAAAACAAATCTTCTTCATGCCTTATGAAGTCAAGTAAAACTAACAATGCCACCTGAGATGCTAGCAAATTAATTGGAGGAGAGGTGGCGACAGCTGGCATTTGTGGGGGCTAAGTGGAGAGTCATCGGGAGTAACACCACCGCTCGGTCACAGAAGAAGCCTCCGACAATGATAAGAATTCTAGCAAGGATTTTGATGAGCTGTCGGAATGTGCATCCACAGAGTAAAATTCGGTGGAAGATGATGGAAAGGAAGATACCGGTGGGGATGAAACCTCAGAAAATTCATGAACAGAAGAGTCCATTGAGTCTATAATCACCAGAGTGAAAACTAAGTTCTTCAATGCAGGCATTGTCATTATCAATTTTAACTGGCCCTTTCCAATCATTGCTAATATGTATTCTACTAGCACGATTGCAGACATTGTCATTATCAATTTTAACTGGCCCTTCCCAATCATTGCTAATATGTATTCTACTAGCACGATTCCAATTAGTATTTGTAAAAGCATGCAATCCTCAGGGAAAAAAGATACGATCATTATCCAATAGAGAATGAAGACCTAACACAACATCAACTTGTTGTCGAGCCTGAGCAAGAGATAGGGAACAACCGCTTTTCACATGACCAACACACCACAAACGATAACAAAATCTAGAAAATTTTATCAATGCCCATACCCAATTGACAACCCCAACTACCAACAGCTCATCAGTAAAAACGCCAACTAAAAAATGGTAATAATCTCGACGATTGTGTCTAGTGTCAGACCAATCCACTGCTAAAAGAACACCTATAGAATTGAACAACAACTTCATAGAAATACAATTCAGCAGGAATATCATTTAGAGGAACCGATAAGTCAAGATTGTTAAAATCTGAAGGAGGAACATACATGACAGAACACTAGCCGATAAGAACAAGCAGAACTCTGTGAATATTCCTTCAACAAGCAAGCATTCCAAATCCATAACCTCAGAAAAATGAAAGGCAAAGAAATCACCCAATTAATTCCACTTCAACAATGCCAATGAGCTGTCAATATTGATTAACAACGCGTTGAATCTGAGCCTTAGAAAAGATTATGCGATCAATAAATCTGCCAATCAAAGTATTTGACTGCTGCATTCAATGAGCAAAGCAAAGGATAAGGCATGATTATTATAGGGTTTATTTAGGTGTCAGCTTTTAATATACATATCAAAAGTAAAGGTTTGACTCCCACCATTTTATCGATTCAACATTCTTTTCCCTGTATATTACCTACAGAAATTTTGGCTTCATAGAAGATGCCCACATTGCTAGAGCGCTGAGAGTTCAATAGCATTAGATGAATCTACACTGGAAGACCCCGTGAGACCCAAAAGGATTAGAGAGTTTGTTAAAAAAGAGATTGCAAGAGAGGAAGAGAAAGGCGAAGAAAACAAAGACACATTCTCAATTTCACTCCAGATCGCCCCAGAAGCAGGTTGAGACTCAAAGGAAGTGAGCAAGTACACATTGGTGGGTGGTATATTGCTACTAGGGATGAATTTGGTTTCCTCCCATATTCCATGGTTGCGAGCCCTCTTTGTCCAGTTTCATGAATTGATGCCATTAACCTGATTCATGAAAAAAAAATTAAACTAAGAAATTAAGTTTTGTTCAAAAGATTTAGTGAGTGCACCACGAACTATCTAACTAAATTAGAAGATCCTAAAAAGGCGTTGCATCTCGTAAACAATTCAAGAGCAAAAGGAACTTAGCTACCATCCTGTTGCAACTATACTTACCTGAGCAACCAAACATTCGAGATGATTCAAAGCCACACACTGATGCACGCAGACATACGAGGTGGCCTTATATATCGGATGGAATCATGCAGATAAGACCCTAAAATTGAAGGTAGGTTTATTCATGTATATTTTGTTTTTGGTAGAGGACATATAAGCATGCGCGTTCATGTGAATGATAATCTTACTTTTTATTGCTAACATCTATAAAAACATATAGTCTTCGCCGTTAATATATCTCAAACCGAACAGTTTGATCGGCACCAAATGTCGCTAAAAAGTTTATGCACGTCGCTTAAGGCAAGTTAGACGCCATTTTGACAATCACTTTTGAAGTGACTTCTAAGATACTACCGACTCTCGGTGCCTCTTGTAACAAAACTTGGAAGCAGATTAGTTTGGTGCTAAGTTTATTCGTGCTTAAAATGGCTAATAAATCCAAAGAAACACTATTTTCCAACTCACCAAGTTTTGTACTATGTTTAATCAAATTGTTCCCTTTGCCTTTTCTCAACATTCCACAGGTGGAACTTCCACCATTCTGTGGAGCTTAGGCAACACAAGGCCATTGTGCCATGTACAATGAGGCTGGGCAGCTTATGTGACAGGTGACATCCTTTTGGCCTTTATTTTTGGCCGTCTTCTCAGTATAAATGAACCATCCTCCTCGAGTCGGACATGCACAGAGTTGTCAGTTCAAGCTATTCAAGGCAAAGAGGTTATACTTAAGATGGCGAAGGCACCTAGCAAAGCAGCCATGTTGCTCAACCTTTTCCTAGTCCTATCACTCTTTGCCGTAATCTCCATGGCTGACAGTAGTAGATCTATTGGCTGTAAGTTGAAACACTTGCATGAACATGTTCAATTCGTGCCTGTTTTGTAAGAGACCTTTCTTCAAAAGGCTATCGACAACTTTGCTCTCTTGCCGTTTTTTCTCCCTAGAAGAATTGATCTTTATCGTTGAATCTTAGTTCAATTTTTGAACCAAAAATTGAAGGATGGCACTCAAATTTTGGGATATGTTGTCTTATTATAATTGTAGTGGGGCTAAATTCATACTTTTTGTCTAAATCAAGCCATTTGTCGCTGAAAGAGACGTTAGTGACACTTCCTAATCTTTACTGAAAAATGGTACGAGTTTAGCGGATAAAAAAAGAGGAGCTTAATCCCGTAACTAATGACGAGTTATCTCTCAAGGATACACCATTTTAACGAGGAGGGTCAAAGCGGTCCCCGTTTGAAGTTGACCCCCATATTTGGCCATAATAATAAATTATAGCAACTAAAGATTATGTACATATCGTGATTCTTTTGTCCTGAAAGGGGAGGATATAAGTTTTAACAACAAATACCTGCACAAGTTTATGGATAGAAATATTGAAAACATGGAACGAAATTAGTCTTAACACATATATTTTTCTTGTCATTGCAGTTGGGTTCACAAAAGCAGCTCCGATTTGTAACAAGGTGTACGGGGCACAAGTTGGCGACACATGCTTTAGCGTCGCTAAAACTTTCAAGCTGAAGACCGAGGTCTTCAACGTGCTTAATCCCAACCTTAACTGCGTCAAAATGTTTGTGGGTGAGTGGCTCTGCGTCCAAGGACTCACGCCCTAGTTAAGCTGGGGAAAGACTCGATTCAAAGGAACGGGAATCAAGTGCTATGAATAAAGAGAAAAAGGACTCATTGAGAGCTAACAAAGAGTAGCTTGGGTTTTGCTAGTTAATTGTTTCGTAATTGGTTAAATCTATTTTTCTCGTAATGCAATGAAGACTTTTATTCAGAGATAAGAATTGGACAATTAGAAGGAGCTTTCAAGTATATCAATTGGATACAAATATAAGCATTTTAAGGTAGCCGATCAAGTCAAGATTATTGTGGCAATTGGACTAGTAATCAAATTAGATTCGCCTAAATTTGGAACAAAGGCAATACAAAAACTAGCTCAAAAAGAATAAATGGTAGGGTACAAAAAATGCAAAAATAAAGCAAAACAGATGAGAAAACATATACGAAAGTTAATAAATAGAAACCAAACCCAAAAAGAAGCGATAAATGATGTGACAAAATCTAACTCAAAACCAATTGGCAACGAGGAAAGATGCCTACAAGACTTTTTAGATTGCACTATTATTTACTCCGTATTATTTATTTCAATGTGAGATTTATATCTCTTGACGCGCCCCCTCATGATGTCATGCGATAATATTGGAATTGTCTGTTGGGCCTGGATCGACCTACTCTGATGCCATGTACCTCTCAACAAATGGGACTAGATTTTTCTACAAAACAACTAATTTCGTATTTCCCTTTGTTCAAAGGATATGGAAGATGGCATGGCTGTAACGCAAAAGATTAGAGTGCGTAGGCGGAGAGTTTTCATGCATCGAAAGAGAATGACATAGAGAGTAGTGGTATTTCTACCAGAAAAAAATAAAAAATAGAGAGTAGTGGTATACCTTTGATATTCAAGGTCACTGACCTCAGATGTGAAACTGTTAATTCTTTTTACAGTCACACTCTTTGCACTTTTTTTCTCCACTAATGTGACTCTTCTAAGCAAGTTACAAAAATATGGAATAAAATCATTCTTGCTAACGTTAGGGCGGTAAAATAACAACAACAAAAATGCCACCAAAATATCCACATAATCAACCACATAAACAGAAAGTAATCAAGGAGAGATCTGAACACTGCTCGACAAGGACAAGACTAATCCAAGAGACAGGATTACATACCCCAACGAGGACAGTTGGCGAGATCGATGAACTAGATTGAAACTTCACGGTGAGGATGGCAACAAAATCAATCAACTCAGAAAACGGTTTTATTGGTTTCGGATACGTTGTCTTCATCGGGATGTGGTATCACTCGTACTTCAAATATCTTTGATAAGTGGTAAGTAGAAGGAAAAGAGGTTATGCATCAAATTTGTTTTTATTTGTTTGGTTAATAGGAGAAAATTTTGTATTACCAATCAGAGCTAATTACTTACAAGAGCAGAAAAATCCTTTAGGCAAAAGATATGTTACACCAAAGGACTTAGACTACCTTGAAAACTAACTAAGGGTTAGACTACCTAGAGAACTACTAAAAGTTTGAAGTCATCCTTATCATTGAATTTAATCCGAGAAAGTAACATACATTTTATAGCTCACATGATGAATATTGATAATAAAAAAGAAATCAACACTTCGTTTTCCCTTTTTTTCCTTTCCTTTTTTCCTACCATATCTATTTCGTAATAACATCCGATAATACAATAAGAACCCTTCAAATCATAACCAGATGAGTTATAACCATGTTCCAATATCAGTCGATTAGGACAAAAATTGATAGAATATTGCACTACAAAGATAATTCACTTACCTTTTTTCACTCGGCCGCTTTTTACAAATTATCCAAACTTCTACAAATTAAAATTAGCTCGAGACTCCAACAAAAAATCAAGAAACTAGCCACAAGTACAACCTTATGATCAAGCCACCTAAAATCCTATTTGACAATACCAAAAGAAGACCGACAACAGGGGAATACACCCTCCAAACAAAAGCAACAAGAAATTAGGGAAGGATTCGAAAAGAAGATAGATCAAGGAGAGACCAAATAAATATCAAAAGAACCCACAAGAAGAACTCTCATCCCCACACAAGGCAGAACCCTCCTAGGTACCAAAGCAGCCCCAAACAAGATCCAGTAATTCTAACCACGGCCGACGCTATGACCTTGCTTGACCAACCCCACCCCTCCCTGCAGCGCAACAGCAAATCAAAAACAGGCACCCCTATGATTGGAGCCAGAACAAGCCACCAACAGCCAAGACATGTTGGAATCAAAGAAGACACCGGAACCAATCAAAATCAACACTAAATACCCACTCCGCGAAAGGCGATTATGGGTTCCTGCCAAAAATACTTGAGAGATAATCAAAATCAGCCAACACCACTCAACCAACCAACATTGTATACTAAGATCTCACAAAAGTTCACAAGCTAAAACAAACTAGGAAAGATACAAGATCTAGATTTGCAAAATCTGAAGGGTTGCGAAACTTCAGATCTACCACCGATATGATGGAGATGATTTTCTAGAGAACTGAAGACGTGCAACGAATACAATAAGTCCAAAAAGCTAGACGTTAGAATCCATGGATCAACCTTCTTTATATTGACTAGCAGGTTGAAGAACACCGAGCATAGACTCATAGATCTCAATCTGCACTTGTACCACCTGTATAGACCACCACGCCATCACCCCTAGGTTCGCCCTCCTCCCCGACATCACCACCACCTGAACCGCTACCACTAGATGATACGCCAATGGTGCCTTGGGCGATCAAATGGCCAAGGGACAAGGCCTTGTCACTAAAGGGCGAAAGGTGTCACTGGTGGTGCGGCCTGGGATGGTGATTTTCCTACCTCCGATCTCTAGTTCTTTGTAGGTTTTAATGGATGATTCCGGTGATAGAAACGGTGAAAAAAGTGACCCGCGTTCATTATGGCTCTATCACGGTTCGACAAGATCTACATTCAGGCAGCCAGAGCCCATGATGCTGCCATCAAACCACCACAAGAGACCTGCGGTTGGCCCGTGGAGCTGCAGTGAACGGCCGTGTTAGGGTGTTGGCCGATTATTGATATTTTTTCTTTTCACGCGAAAACAGGAAAGAGACCAGAAGCAGGAAAAGGGGGAGGGCAAAAGCCTCTCAATCCGCTAAGAGAAACCCTCCACGCGAAAAGGGTTTCTCTTAGCGGATTGAGAGTTAGAGAGGAGGACACTATTAGACCCGCTCGTCCCTGTTTATAAGTAGATGGATGACGCAATCCGTAGCAATGTGTGATTAGTCAAACACAAATTTCAATCGGCCTCAATGACCCCTGCATATATGTAGTGATAAAATCATCACAATTTTGCGGCTTTACGTATACACAAAATACACATTGAAGATGAACACTTCACAATTCTCCTTCAAATCTACCATGTTCACATGGTGGGCCAGTTAGGCACCGAATGCGATTTTGTTTCTCTCTTCCATGGTAAAAAGATCTACAAAACCAGCCAGTCAGTATACACTTTCTGCAAATAAAACTTGGGAAAATTGCCCGCAAATAAGCAACACTAATTTTAGGCAGCTACCTATACAAGGAGTAGAAACCAGTCTGTGCGACAAATAACAATGGGCCAACTCCATTGCAAGCCGCAGCAAAGCTTGACATGAGACGACTGTATAAATACATAAGCGCAATAAAGATGTCTCCCCAATCTGATTTACACTGGAGGCAGCTCGCCAGGTGCATGACCCAATGAAACCTCCATGAAAAGAAAGCAAAGCTTATACGGGTATCGTTGCACAAGTCTGATCATATGGCAAAAGAAAGGCTCTTTTGGGTTCCAGGATTATGTGCCTTTATCTCCCATGAAGAGAACTGATCTGCTTCCTCGGGGAGGATAAAAGGCAAAGAGATCTCACGGATCATCAAGTCCCCACAGAATGGGCATTCGCTGGCTATAGCATCGTCCAACTGTGAACGGATCTGCCCATCAATACAACATAAATCAGTCAGTTTAATAAACCAATGAGAAATAGTAATCAGTCAGACCTAGAAGGGTAAACGGGCATCTATTGGGGTACAATTTTTGACGCCAAAAACGTAAAGAGATCATGCCCTTGCACTGCATCTGAATGCAGAGACTGGTGATATTAATGTTGTATCTAACTCGGAGCATTGACTAACAATAACAACTGGAAATTGATGTAAGCTCGCAACACGAGAGAAAACACATGAGACAGAAAATGCAACACACTACAAATGGTTGTGCTCAATTGATTCTGTTTTCAATTGGTAAGGAATACCTTAGGCCCCTTTTTTTTTTGGGGGGTGGGTGGGGGGGAGTTCGGTCTCGTAAAATGCACATTGAATAACAATAGAAGACCAACCTTTTCAACAGGGGTCAGGTTTGCTATGGATTCCTCGCTGGTCAAGCCACCAATGTTGTCCTTGGGTTCGCCACCCAGTAGAGTGAGTTGCTTCTGCAGATCCAGTATATATTCTGCCTGCAACATAGGGAATAATTGCGCCACTTTGAAAGTAATAGTCAAGCAAAAGAACAATATCCCTGTGTACAGTTTTGCTAAAGAACAATGCATCGACTCCAGAAATACGAACATTAAATTACTTAAAGTAATTCTTTCATATTAATTGAGTTCACTGTAGATGCACATAAAAGGAGTAAACTGCCACATCATGTTCATGTTATCAAACTGACCAACATATTAATCCACAACAAAATATTCACTAAGTTCGTTTTTAACTTGCCACTAACAGAAAATAACACTCCCTAATTTTCCAAAATTTCGCCCCCTGTTCCATTTTGGGATGTCTCACAAATTTGTCCCCTTTCTAAACTGGGAGAATTTTAGTATCATATGATGCAAGCCTTATCTTTTACCATATCTTTTCTCTCTTTCCTTTCTATGTGTTGATTGAGTTCCAACCCAAACTGGGTCTCTTACATTGATTCTAGAGAGAGAGGGAAATGGATGGGTCTCTGGCCGTTAGAGAGAGAAACCACGGGATTGTTGTTTATAGACATAATGAGCATGGGTTTTGCAATAGAGAGGGTAACTGAAGGTATTCCAGCCATTTCACGCGAGATTGCAGCCATTTGTATGGTGTTTACCATGGCAGTTGCGCACACAGAGAGGGAGGGAGGGAGGGAGAGAGAGAGAGAGATAGAGAGAGAGCAGGATGGGTCGGCTAATGGACTAACTGGTAGTGATTGTGTGAAACAATGATTTAAAAAGACAGGACAACATTTGTATAAAAAGGTTGACTTTCAAAGGGGACAAAAATAATGGAACTGAGGGAGTAACAAACAATCTCTTCCAAACTGCCCACCACCATAGGAAACCACCTTCTCCCACCACCACACCAACACCGCCATCACACACCAATGAATGTGGCAGCGCCACCATAACTCACAGATCAAGTCTTGATTCACCAATCAATGAACTGCCACCGCCGACAACACCATAAACCACAACCAACGCCGCCACCAAAAGACCAAGCAGTTCAAATTATGCAAATGCAATCACTTGTCATGGTGTCATGATGTGACGATACCCACCAACTTATAGAATCACACGTAATTAGTGGAAAGCCGCGTCGACGAATCTGACTGGCCAGAAACACTAGGTCATGTTACCCCATAATCCTAGATCTCGTTGATCATTTTTCTGGAACTATTTTCGCTATCAAGTCTTGGTGTGAAGTTTCAGTCACCACCGCCAAAATATGTGGTTGGAAAAGGAGGAGAGGGATGGTGGTTCGTCTGCATAGGGTTGAATAATTGGCAAAACCATGAGATGGTTGAATCATTGGCAAAACCAAGAGAATGATTAGTTACAGTACTCTTAGGAGGTGTTGGGTGTAAATGGTGGTGAGAGGCAGAAGAAAAGAAGGGCATTGAAGTCTTTCTGATAGACAACTTTAGGTCAGTAGGCAAGTCACACGCCCAGCTAGGTAGCACGGACACGGACAGGGTGTCGGACACCGACACCGACGGGGACACCGAACACCGCAATTTTAAAAAAATCCGATTTTGGACACCGCAGGACACCGTCTAGTTTTTAATATATTTTTATTTTATATATATATCAAATACATTTCACAATCTAAAATAATAACTAAGTCAAAAAAATATTTCTAAAATGTACCGGATAAAATAACTAAGTAAAAAGAAAAAAAAAGAGGGACTTTCTTCACTTAATCAGTACTAATGCAAGAAACAGAGGGAGAAAAAATAAAAAGAAAGAAATGACTATTGACGGAGGAGAAAAAAAGAAGAAAGGAAGGACTCTTCACTGAAGAGTTCACAGAGAAAGAAACGACGGGGAATAGAAGAAAAAGGAGAAGGGATGAGGAAGAAGGATATGTGGGTCAGCGACGGCGGCGGAGGACCTCCGGCAACGATCAAGTGAGCTCCGGCTATGGCGACGGCGACAACTGCTTCGGTATCTGGCGACGGCGACTGGATCTGTCGGCCTCGGCGTCTCCGGCGACTGGATCTATTGGCGATTGAGCTCCGGCGACTGGATCTGTTGGCGACTGAGCTCCAGCGACAGCTCTGAGGCGGTAATGGCTCAGAAGGGCACCTGTGAGGTGAGTGAGAAGGAATCGGCTATGAGGTAAGAGAAGCAAATGGTCCGACACTGCTCCACGCTGTGTCCGACACTCCTCGGTGAAGTGTCCGACATGGTGTTGGAAAATTAAAAAAAAAAATTCCGACACCGATTGGCGGTGTCCGAAGGGTGTCAGGGTGTCCGTCCATTTAGGACACCAAACCTCCACCTAGGAGAGGTGTCCGTGCTTCAGAGACGCCCAGCAATGCAGAATTCTTGAAGACATAGATGAGCTATAACCTTGAGTGTGTGGGTGTGTCTGTGTGTGAGAGACCGGGGGGGGGGCAGCATTTTCTAGATGGTCGCACAATAGGAATATAATTTTTAGCATGGATGCCAAACAGTCTTTTTGGGATGACTCTTGAAAGCTTTCTTCTACGAGTTGTAGTGTGTATTTGTTGCAGCATATTGTGATCGAACCTTTTTGCTTCTGAGTTCTGTAAGTATATAGCCATGTCACCACAATGAGAGAGGTGGCATCTATCTCTACAGAAAATATATTCCAATTGAGTTGAGCTTCAAGTTGAAGCGCATATGGCTCTTCTAGGGCTTAAGTGGAGGGAAGTAAACCATAACTGCTTAGTCGATTCGGCGGCGGCATGCATATAATCATATCAGACTTCTTCTCCCACGTCAAGCATAGCAGCTATAAGAAAGTCTCAATAAGATTGTCACGCGTGAGCCTTACTACAACTTAAGGCTCGATCAAATTCGGTTCTCACATTCATCAAGCTCTTAACGAAGCTCTCAAAAGTGTAGCATTTATCTAACAACCTAGCTCAAGCATTTAAGGCATTCATCAATCTGAATAAACCAAAATTAACAAAATGATGGCACTAGAAAGGCAACTTTCTGTAATCGTCAAAACTAGAATTTCTCGACAAAAAAAATTCGAATACTTCTCATTTTTTCTAACATGATTAGGAAGCTATACACCAAGAAACGAAATTTTATTGCACCACGCTGAATGGGCTCTTAAAATTGAATTGAAACTATTTGAGCCACAGTATTTTTCATATATCTAGGCTGAAAACAAAACTGTGTACAACCTATGCTAGATGGAAACTACGACAACTTACTTGCGTTTGGTCGGTACACCTTGTGACGTGGGCTATCAGGCAGTGTGCATGAAAGGCATGTCCACATGGAAAGACATAGAAAGGGGCCATTGGCCCTACTGAAGCATAACGCCTAGCCATACGATAGTCTGCGCCAACAGATAGAATCTTCCGCCGGCAAACCTATAAATCAAATATTGTGAGAGTCAAGTTCCAGATCTAGGCAATGAAGTCAGCTAAGGAAACTCAACCAGATCACGGTGACGGGGGGATGAATCACATAACACATGCAACAGAAAAAAGAGAAGGGGTAGATGCTAGGTATTGCTCCCTCTATCTGTATCTCTTGCTCATTCTCTCTCCCTCTTTTTGTGCCAGAGTCAAACGACACATATACTTGAAATTACGGCAATGTGACAGGATGTTCCAACCTTCTTTTGAATAAGACTTTTAGTTTTGCAGGACCTCGTAGCTTGAACTCATCTGATAGGACAAGTGTCGGAGTGGCCGTGGGCTGGCCAGGTTGGTCGAGTGTTTGGCATAAGAGAGTTAGTGGTAGCCCAGGCCTGGCCTGACCCTACCGCAGGCCTGAATCAGTCAAGCCAGGACCCACAAATTTTCTCAATTGTAATCTTGTGATATTGAATAAAACCAGCATCTATTGAGTTTATATATGTTCTATACTTGTTAAAAGAGTATACTCTAAATAAGTACAGCTACAAATGCTCACGAGGCCTGACTCTAAAAAAGGGAGGTTGGAGAGAGAGAGAGAGAGACTATAGTGCTAAGTAGCGCGGAGACGGACACCATGTTTGAACCCAACGCCGACTGGGACGAGGGACACTGCATCTTTCAAAAATCTTAGACACCGCATGTTCTAAAGATCCGGATTATGGACACAAAAGGACACTGAAAGCCGTGTTCAACACGGGTCCACCGGTGTCAAAGCGTGTTGGTGTCGCAGTAGGTGTCAGACGTGCTTCTTAGCTATAGTGGGGGCTGAAACCAGAAGGACAAGTTTTAGATTGATATTACTTCCTCTTCTTCCAGAATGACAGGTAGAAATTGAGGCACTAATATGAAGCACTTGCTAACAAGGGGAGCAAACCCATGGATATGTACGTATACACCTGCAGCTTATATACAGAATGGTGAATCCATATCATTACCCCACATTCCTCGTCACGTTCAATCACAGCATATCGTTGAGCAAGTGCACTGATGTCATTCCTAATGTTGTCTGCACCATGAGTTGCATCATTCATTTCCTCTTTCAGTTTTTCAATTTGCTGGTTGTAATCCTCTAACGATGAACAAATTGCCTCCTACAAATAGAGTTGACAACATTTGATATATGGTCAATAGAATTAACCCGCAGCAAGAATTTGATGCCCATTTACATTACAAACTTAAGCTCTAGGTGCATAGCTATAGAAGTTAAATGAATGCTAATCTTCATATCATCACGCATAACAACGGAAAATACTATGCAAGAAAAATAAAAGCTGCAAGCAAATATGTTTACACGAAGTCAACCCAGAAAGAGAGCAAGTACAAAAACTTTCTAGATGCACAGCTTAGAAATTAGATGAATGCTAATCTTCATATCGGATGCAGATCATCAGGCATAACAATGGTAAATACTATGCAAGGAAATAACTGCAAGCAATTATGTTTACATGGAGTCAACCCAGAAAGAGAGTAAGTACCAAAACTTTGTGGTAAAGTTTCACTCTAATCACACTAATAAGACCTAGCGTCAAAAATGAAAGTGTCGATTCTATGGAGGCATTCAACAAAAAAGAAAAGAAAGATAGACAAGAAAAGAGAAGAAGCTTCAAGTTGATGCTTCAAGCCTTTATATGTTCATCTTTTGTTACGCAATCTCTGTCTTGCTCCCTTCTGTCTCTCCAGCTTTCTTGAATGGTGATTATTAAAAACAGATATTAAAAGGAAAAAAGAAACTATCCAGAAGAACAATCGACACAGATTGAAAAAAACATAAATCGTCGTCCAAGAACAGAGACGCCTCCAGAGAAAACTTAAGGAAGCCCTAGGTCCTCAGTCCTCGTGCTCTTACGTGACCTCTTAATGATGCAGGTTGCTGTCGTTCGAATCTCAATCTAGTCTGTTCAACATGTTTTCGTCATCCCCACAATAAGAAACCTTTTTTTGTTTTGCTGATTATCTTCAGACTAGCTCCACAAGACCTGGATTTTGTCTAGCCAATTTGACACTGAAAGCCCATCGGGCTGAAAGCAATGTCCGAACTCAGAACATCAGAGTTCATAAGCATTTACGAGTGTAATGGAGGGCATATCCCCACCAGATGATGCAGATTTTATGAATTTGGCTCTGTTAAGCCTGTATTAACATGTATTTGTAGTCCTTTCTGGATTTCGCATTAGAACTACGTGCTCGGGAGCCTCAATTAGTTATATTTTGCGCTCTTATGACCTATTTGGGATTCTCAGGCTCTGGTTCCTGAAGCCCCTGGCACTTTAGACCAGTCCAGGGGCCCCAAATACCATTGGCTTTTTATTTTGAGCCTATTTTTATTAAGAGACTTGTTGCCTTCACCACCTCTCTAACGCCAGGACTGTCCATCTCTTTCACTCCAACAGGGTTGCCAATGCCGCCACCGTTCTTTGTGACCGTCCCTCGCCATTGGCAGGTCTTCTTTCACCTTTTTCTTATCAAATCTATTGTCCAATACGTTCTTGCGATCATCTTTTTACAGATCTACCTTTTCTTTAACTTCGAATTTAGTTCTATTTTTTATTTTCTTTGCAGATCAAGATCGCCAAAAATCTGGGCAAAGGTGAAAGCCTAGTTGTACAGGCCTCTCCCTTCCCTGTGCAAGGTCACAGGTTCGAGTCTTGTGGGGGTTGGATATGCTGAGTAAGGGGATTCTATCATTCTGAAAGGAAAAAAAAAAAGAAAAAGGATCGTCGTCAGTCATCATCAAGTTCAAGTTTTTGGATGTAGTTCTAGCGAGTTTGTCTTCAGAACTACAGGATGTCAGCGAGAAGCCATTGCTTGGAGTGATTTCGATGCATTAGGTTTGAGAAGGTGAGTGGAACGATGGGGAATTGATTACCCAGTGAGTTCTTTATTTGGAGATTTTAGGATTTTGGTTGGTGAAGATGTCTTGGTTGATGCTGTTAGCTATGTGGCTTGCAAATTAGTGAGATTGTCAGAGATTTTGGTGGGAAAGTGTGGCTGCTAGGGGCAGTATTAAAGTACAAAAACTTTTGCATAATATGATAGATTTCCGTCCCTTGATAAGGATATGACAAGCGTCATCTGCCTATCATTTCTGCTATTCTACTATAGCATGATTATGCTCAAGTGTTCAGTTTTGGAGAAAGGTGGCTGAATTACATTACTGAGCAACCCTAATAGGTTTACATAAAACCCAGACTAAAGTACATTACCAAAATCTGTGACACTTAATCTATCTAGAATATTCCAACACTTTCAAACTCATGGCAGTTTCTCAAAGTTTCCAATAAGTTTGACAACTAAATTATTTCCAAACGAAAACAACGCAAAACAAGACAACTATAACCACAAGCCCTTGAAAGAATGTCATTGGAGGAAGGTCACCACAACAAACCAATCCAAATGCTTTAGGAAAAACCATTCTCTGAAAGGTCATACACAAAAGGGGACGCACGCAAGTGTATGTCAAAAGGATATAAACACACACGGGCCAACATGCAAGCGTCGTTGAAAAGTCTTCAAAACAAATGACCTCAATGGGTGATTCTCAAAGAACCAAATGCTATAAAAAGGTCAACCAACAAAGCACTCCATGAACAAAGATCTAGCAAAAGTTAAACAATCACCAAATAATCAAAATAACAAACTCAAACACACAGCATCAAAGAATCCAGCATGCAACTGTCTTCTTAAGAACCAAAAGAACCAATCTGACTATGGTAATACCATGTAAATCTCCCCCTCAAGTTGAAAACATGTTCAACTTGAATAAACTAAGTACCAAACCAGCATCCGAGCCAGACCAAAATTCTCATCCACAAGGTGGAGCCAAACAGAAACTAAATAGTATCCAAGACAACCAAACACATTGTTCAACCAGTCAGAAACCAAGAACTGGAAACAATGCACAAGCCACAAGAAAGACCCAAAAGTTAACAACTGTAGGCACAAATCCACAACCACAAAGTCTGCCTCCGCCACCATACAGCCCATCAAATAAATATCTACCAGCAAAACATATAGGGCGCAAACTCAAAAGGCCCATCACTGATCACCTTCTCGGAAACAACTTTTCTTGCTTTCCAGCTATATAAGTGTGAACGGAAATCTATCCATTGTGGGTTCTGTTTGGCTCTTTAATTGTTCTCAACAAGGTAGCTAAGGCTATTCTAACCCAAGGAACTCGATCAGTAGCTCAGTCTTATCCATCGAGCTAAAGTAAAACAAACACGTGACCAGAATATGCACAACTACAGCGAAACAGATCCGACATGAACGGCATACATTTATCAAGGCGCATATAACGAAAGTTGATTGGTAGCGAGTATCTTGCTACGGTCAACAAATCTCCACCACAGGTTCCCTCCATCACTGACACATGACCGTGAGAATTGACAGAAAACCACCAAGAACCCATCTTCAAGCAGGCGGAAAGCCAAATGAACCATTACCCACAACGGACCAACGAACAGCTACCATAAAACTCAAAAATACCTTCATCCAACCAAGCCACCATATGCTACAACACAGAAAGCCGGAAATCCAGCAGTAACTGTCACTAGAACACAGCCACCACAACCTCAAACCAGATACCGCCGACACCGACAACTTGGCACACCATAAAGAACTACCTATTATCGTCGCAACCATCAGATCTACACCACGGACAAGACAAATAAACAGTAACACCATGGCTGAATGTTAGAAAATAAAATCCACACACCAACAAAAGCCAACGATTTCCAATCTCATTGGTCGATATAACATCACTGACCACGAGACCCATAACCAGATCTGTCAACACCACATCATTGTAATCTGCCACAATCGCAAACCACATATCTGCATCAGATCGAAAAGAAAACAGTGCAAGAAATAAATTGCACCATCAAGATCAAAAGAATCCACAAACTGGAACCATTGAGACCGACAACGTAGGAAATGACCAAACACCAGAGACCACCCAAATTCAGATAAGAGACAACAACGAATTAAAACAGACACACCTCCGCCCCAAAATGAAAACAGTCGACCAGAGAAGAACACATTGACAGACCAAAATGAAGCAACGAACAGGACGTTTTACTTTAGGAAAACAGGAAGAAATAAGTAAGGACCAAAAGGAAGTGATACTAATCAGGTAAAGGTAAACATTAAAGAAAGTGAAAGATCATGTATAACTCTATAGGTATAACCTACACACCAGGCCAACAGCATAAAGTTGTTTGCCGTTGGCTGGCTGTCATGAATCTGGACGGTGGACTCTCGAAACGCTAGCACGGAAACCATAGGATCTGAACCCTAGAGCTCTCATACCATGATAAGTTTAGAGAAAAGTGGCTGAATTACATTACTGAGCAACCCTATTGGGTGTATATAAAGCCCTAGACTAAAGTACATTAACATAACACTCTCATACCAGACAAAGTGCTACTGTTGCAAAATATGGTAGATTTCCTCCCTTGATAAGGATATGGACATGCATCATCTGCCTACCATTTCTGCAGTTCCTCGGTAGCATGATTTTGCCAAAGTGCTACTCGATATCCGAGCCTTCCAGTGCAATGACATGGACAACTGTGAATTACTTAGGAAAAAGGGGCTTTTCCAGCTGTGGATCAACCCCTAAATATACATATAACAAACACGCGCGCGCGTACGTACGTATATATAAAGCATAAGAAAGCACGCGAAAGGTTCAAAAAACAAGACCAAAAGCTAAAGATATACTAAGATGCAAACACTATTATACTTGAAAAATAACCTGACTCAAGCCTGAGTGGTTCTACCATATGACTTGGCGTGGCATGACGAGCTGTAGATTTTCCAAAAAGTGCAAAATGTTCAGATTTCTCTCACCGCTCTTCTTAAGGCTCCTCATTGAGAAGAAATCAAAACGTTTCAATTATACAGAAAGTCATCTGAACTGAAGAATGCATCCATTAATTGGGTTTCCAGAATGACAGATATGGTTTATAATTTCTAATTTTCAGACAAACGTGATACCGTGTAGGTCAACAACCTTTATATACAACGATATGTCGGGAAACTAAGAAGCAACAAATAAATGTGCTGACTGAATTTACTAAAAAGTCTAAAATACAACTGTTTGCTTGGATATGGTTTATACTTCCTAATTTTCTGACAAATGTGATACCGTGTAGGTCAACAACCTTTATATTCATCGAGATGTCGGGAAACTAAGAAAAAACAAATATTTATGCTGACTGAATTTACTAAAATACAACTGTCTGCTTGGATTTATGACAGTTAGTTAACAACAAATTGTATTCAATTCTGTTTCTCATCAGTTATACTGTTTTTGTTACTAGCCTGTTTATGCGCATTGACATGTCAATCAAAAATATTTGTAAGACAAACCCATTGAATTACGTTACTCTATGTTCCATTTTCAACACACTTGCAGCCTGTCAATAACTAACTGTAAAACTTGGGTGAAAGAACTTACCTTAAAGTCATCAATCAGTGCAAAGTCTGGGAAGAATGGTAAAATGTCTTCAATCTTTAACAGTCCATCAGTTTCCTTGAGAAATGCTATTGCCTTCCGGATGTTCTCCCTTTTAGTTCCTTTTTCCTGTTCAACAACATGCTTGGCAACCATGAGCCACAGCTTCTTCCTTAAGTCTTCGTCATCTTCAACCTTGTCAGCTTCAGCCATAGCAAGCTCTGGATCAACCTAGTTTAACAACAGTATTTGAAGACTTCAAAAAAATCTTAAGCAAGCAAAAATCATTTAGAAATGTGATTGCGCATAGTTATGTACCAAATAATGCAACTAATCACCTGCTTATGCTTGTCAAATAACAATTTCAACTTCTTCAAAGTGGAGAATTTATATAAGACATGAGAACCAGGTCAAAGGGCTGAGAAGAATCAAACACCATCAAGATTATGCATCTATGCATAATACATATTATGCAAAACAACATAAGTAATCACAATCTGTTGATTTGCCAAACAGAAACTTAACAAGTTCAGTGAGACAATCCTCAGTTGCTCAGCACAGTGATAAGGATGGAAGGGAGAACGAGAAAATAATTCAACTTAGATGATTATACAACCAATAGTAGCAAAATATGTGTGTGCGCGCGCCCGCGAGCGTGTATTTGCAGGACGACTTTACAATCACATGTTTACTTGGTTTCATTGTAAGATGCAAAAGGCACTCATAGAACTACTCGCTACATATATTTACTTAACCTGACACCAAGTAAAGTAGAACTCAACTATCAGGTTGAAGTTTATCGAACAAACGTGGTAGAAGTAATACTTGCTTTCATGCAGATGATGATTGTACATCGAGACAAAATCAACTGGGGTTCTATTTAGGGTTCAAGCTACTTGTGGAGGACGAAATCTCCTAAATCATGTCCATTCATAAGATAAACAACTACTCGTAGATCACAGGCAAACAACAATAACACAAACAATTGCTGAAACAATCAAATATACAGAAAAAATCTATTCCAGTGGAATAAAGCTTTCACAAGTCAACACTCGACGAATCTAAATCTCCACATATAAAGTGGAAACTATTCGGAAAAGCCACAGCAGATATCAAGGCAATATGAATTGGCTAGACAATTAAAGTGAATACGAGGTCCAATTAGTTAGAGAATGGGCAAACATGATTTTTTACTAGAAAAAGAAGAAGAAGTAAAGTAAAACAACCAGCGAGAACACCTCAAAATCTTCCAACCGTTCAAATAAAAGCATATTACTCAGAAATCTAATGCTTTTAAAGGGTGCATCCAAAAGCTTAGAGAATAGGCCCATACAAAGCAACCCAAACTTTCAACAGAACTTGCTGCCAAACTTGAATGGAGACAGGTCCAATCTCCAGGTATGAGATACCTAGAAGTACCCTTCTTAAGTTTAAATGATGGGATAAGCGACTAGACTGATTTGAAGATCATAAATAAGTGCTAAAATAGTTTACAAATGGTCATAGGGAAGGAAAAAATTATACCAAGGCGTACCAAATAAGAATATATATATATATATATATATATATATATATATATATGTATGTATGGAAGCTGATCCGTTGCTAGCGCTGGCAGGCTTGCCAGCGGTGGAGACATAATGTAGCGGACGTCAACTATCGTCCGCTACATTATGTAGCGGACGGCAAAACAGCACTGGCAAGCCTGCCAGCGCTGGCAATGGATCACGACCCTGTATGTATATATGTATATATATATATATATATATATATAGCTTTCTACCGGTGTAGCTACCGCTACACCGTCCAGTGTAGCGGTTAGATGACTTTTTTTTTTTAAGCTTTTCGCGTAACCGCTACAAAGTGTAGCGGTTAGCATTTTTTGCCAATTCTTCCATCTCTGCCCCTCAGCCCTTTCTCTTCCCTTCAAATCACTCTCTCTCTCTCTCTCTCTCTCTCTCTCTCTCTTCTCTGATCAGGTTGCTCCTCTGCTGTGTTGCAAGCGGCGCTGCTTCTCTCTCTCTCTCTCTCTCTCTCTCTCTCTCTCTCTCCTTTTCACATCGGCATCGCATCAGACGGTTCTTCAGACCGTCCATTGACATCGCCACATCCACTCCAGATCTGGGCCAAAACCGCCATCATCTCGGTGGTTTTGACTCAGAACTAGCGTAGATCTTGGTGATATTGGCGGTGGTGGGTGGCTATTTCCCCGACAGTGGTGGGTACGGGCGGTGTTTCCATTTTTTCTTCCTCTCTCTCTGGATATCTAGAAGTAGCAGGTCGGCGGGTGGATGTGGTGGCGGTGGTTGGCTTGTGATGGGTTTGATGGGTGGTTGGTTTGTGACGGATTCACTATTTACATGACGGGGTTCACGATGACCACCATGACGACCGACGGTAATGGTGAAGTCACGGTTAATTCCAAATTTAAGCTTGAAAGTTGCAATTACAAACCCGATTATATTGATCTAGATTAAATTTGACAATATAGATTAGGTTAACAGTTGTAATCTTTTTCCCAATGCATGGTATCTGGGCTTTGATGTTGGATGTAAATGATGGATTTGATGTCTTGGCATGGATACAAAGGTGAGAAATAGATAAAGTATAATGAAGTAGTGTATTGGCCGTGTTGATAGCAGAATGAAGAAGAAGCCTCTATTTGTCTTGGTTGTGTGGATAGCAGAAGGAAGAAGCCGCTACAGTGAGTAACCGCTACAAACAGTAGCGGTTAGAAGGAATTATACCTGATTTCGTGTTTGCGAGGGGTATATTTGGAAGAAGGACTAACCGCTACAAAGAGTAGCGGTTACGCGAGTTGGAGTCTCATCTGAGCCGTCCGTGACTACACGTGGACAGCTAGATGGATGGTGGAGAAATAGCTATATATATATATATATATATAGGGAGCTGATCCATTGCTCGCGCTGGCAACTTAAATAAGTTGCCAACGCGATCTAGCCGTCCTCGCGCGAGATGTGGACGGTCCAGATCTATTTTTTTGCGCTTTTTTTTCGTCGTCCGCTACATAATGTAGCGGACGACGAAAAAGTTTAAAAAAAAAAAAGTTAGATCTGGCCCGTCTATTGGGCCAGATGGACGGCCTGCTAGCGCTAGCAATGGATCAGCTCCCATATATATATATATATAAAGAAACTTAAAAGTTGTCAAAAGGGCTTGCACCCCCACCCGTACCAAAGAAAAGGAATCGGTACCTACACGTTAGAGCCACAAACATGTCATAACACATCTGTGGAGTCAAAACTTGGACTCAAAATACATGTAAAATGGGAGCAGAAGAGATCTGCATACAGTAAGAATAGCCATAACTACAAATGCTCCATCAAAGTAACAGCTTTCAGTTCATAATCAATTAAGTATCCCATTTCCTAGGAGTTGTTATTCCATCATTCTCTCCACCTCTCGAGCTATATCCTCTATCTTCCTCCCCCTTTCTCTCCTTATTTTTCTCGCTCTTTCTCTCCAACCTCCTTCTCCTTGACTCTTTCCTATTAATAATTGTGCATGAGTAAGTGCATTTTAGCACAAGTGCACGACCAAGCACATGTAGGAACTTGGCTTTCCTGTCAAATAAAATGACCAAGTTGCATGCACTTGTATTAATTACCATGAAACAAAAAACGTGTCACATTGTCCATGAAATTACATGTCACTAATATGTTTCCTATTCAACTTTTGTAATATCTTGAAAATATGAATAGTCAAAAGTATAACTTTTTCCTGCGTTGCCACATACGGTTCCACACTTTCTTTTTTGATTCCCCTTAGAAATAGTACGATTTGAATAGTCAACCAGTAAGTACCACTTGATTTTTCATAATAGCCTTTATTATAGTACATATGTTTCACCTTTTTTAATTTCACTTGCAACAAGACACAAAGTCAAAGGTTGTCAGAAGTTTCAGATTTGTTCTTTTCGTAGAATTGGTTGTACTGCTCTCTTTTAAATCTACAGAGCACCTACATCTTCAGAAAAAGCACACCTAAGCTGTTAGAAGGTATGTGTGTTTGCACACACACACACACAAAAAGCCACACGCAAACTACATATATATTATCTGTATGCGTAGATAATAAGACTGCGTATAGTTAAAATAGTTGGAATAGAAAACATTACCTGAAGAGCCAGAGCTACTGCTTCTTCATGCATAGACATCATGCTGTAGATATGAACACAGGCACGCATCCTCTTTTCTTTGAGGCAAAGGCGCAAAGCATACTTGGGATCATAGAAGAAATCAGGACCATTCAGCCGTCCTTTGCCAAATTTGCATTGTAGAAAACGAAGAAGCGCACTATCATCTTCCTGACATGATATCAATAGAAACCATGTAGTTAGGTAGGGACAATCAATCCGTAGTGACGGGAATGAGGGAATGAATGGGGATCCCTATCAACACAAACATGAAGGATATTAAATTCATTTCTTTACCTTTCTCTCATTCAATATATGTATCTGGAAATTCAGCTTATGTTTGTAGATGCAGTCAAAGTTTCACCATCACGTTTAGAGGATTAAATCGACATACGATATCACTAGAAATAAACACAGATGGACAGAATTAAAAAGAAACAGAGCCTTTGGCGACTTGAGTACTTGTTGGCTATCCCTTTAGAGGAAGGCATTGCTCTGTGGTGTAGTCGTAGTTCGCGTCGTCAAATGGAGAGATGTAAACTATAGTGCCACACTATGCACTACGAATTCAGATGATAACTTTTAGTATCTTTCAAAATCTTAATTAACTAACATGACCAATTGTAACAACAGTCACAAAAGCTAGCTGAACAGTAGACTTCATTATAGGATCCCTCCCTTAAATTTACTTCCCTGAGAGGAAAAAGAGAACTCCATACCCTTAATTTCAAGAAACAAGCTAGTGCACAATGATGCTGCAAATCTGTGTGTCTGACAATTGGTATGGACCTGGCTACCTTTCGAAACATTTCTCTGAAGAAGTCTAATTAATGACGTACTCACGAGAGCAGATAAACACCAGAAACTGCTTAAGTAACCACTATGCAGAAGCAAGCTTGTAACATATTCACCTTTTTTTTTTTTTTTTTTTTGAAAAACAGAGACTAATTTCCTTGCTTCCAAGAGAACTATGAAGTAAAGAAATAGTGGTAAGAACTAGTAGCTCTATACTTGTCAAAACGACCATATATAGATGCCAGTATAAGATTTAATATGGATGCAAGGATAACCAGCACCTTTCTGGTGAAAAACCGACCGTTCTTTACACCTGACATAGTAACTCCTGATGTGTTAGATACTTAGAGACTAGCCTACAAGTACAACGATGCAATACACAATACATGCAAAGCAATCCCTACTAACTAACCTAATAAAAGTCAAAGCATACATATTAGCAATACAGAAAAGCCCTTCTCAATAGTCCATACAGATCTATCTACCATATTTTATACATAATAATAAATAAGCATAGACATATATATACAGCAAGCTAACAGAGGATTACTATAGTAGGATTTACCATAAATTTCTACTGCACAATATGCAGCATGAAATATATTTCAAACAACTTAGGTAACTCATAAGTACATCAAAATTTTAGAAGTTTCAAATGCCTCAATGCAAAAGTGTGACAAAATTATCAAAGAAATGTTTGGGATTTCTAAGTATAAATTATCATTGAATCTCACGGGTGCAAATTATTTCGATCAAACTTTTGAAGTCTATACAGTGACAAACAAATGACGGTATTTAGGCATGATTTAGATGTCGTTAAAAAACTAATTTTATAAACTCTGTAACAATAACTGAGTGAGCAACTCCTCACCTGTGCAAATTATTTCCATCAAACTTTTGAAGTCTATATATTGACTAACAAATCAGTATTTAGGTAGCATTCAATATCACTAAACATTAATTGTACAAACTCTGTAATAATAACTGAGTGAGTAACTCAACCTGCTTTGCATACAGAGACAGCAACAAGTTGTGAATGCCAGGATCTTCATTTTGCAAACGATGAACACAAAATTCCAAGTATTTGATTACCTCATGGGTTTCATTCCTGCATATGATGAGGTAGCAAGATACATTACTTATCAACTTCCGGGATCTATTTAATAATGTACGTGAATCAAATGGCTTTACCGATAATCTAGGTACTTTTGAAAGTTAATAGACAAAAATTAGTCATGTAAGAGATAGAGCAGTCGTTAAACATGCATCCTTGAGTATGTCACCAATGGTAAAAGCCCATTCTTGAGATGTTAGAAGTACGTGATCCACAGGCATAAGAAACAAAGAAAACTTGATTCCACTATCCCATTTAATTATTACAGATCGATCTCCATATAGGTTAAAAAAGAAAGGCTTGGTGCTAGGCTAAGTGAGACGACAAGTTAGGGACAAGAGACAAAAATCTGGCGGTAACTCAATAAAAGCTCTGGGTCAGGAAAGAAAATCTAGTTCCTTCAGTGAATTTATCAACCTTTTCACACAAGAAAGAAAAGTTCTCACAAGAATGTACACTACATCAAATGACGAATCCAAAATTTCAAGCAACATAATAAAGAGAAGAATCTGTTTCACAGCTAACGAAGTGCATAGACAAATGGTTTGGTAAATTGAGCGGCATCAAAAGCAGTCACACAGAGTCTAATGGTGCAACGGATTCCAAACTATCAACTCTTTGTAATAAGTATGAGAATGTTATGAAATCATATCCACTGTTCATCTGAATTACTTCATCTATCACAACGACAGGGAGATAGCAGATTCTCAAGTATAATACATATAGAGGTGCACCTTACTTTGCATGAGGTTCACTTGAATAGCGCATCATTGCAGGAATTAGCTTTCTTGGGTTCAGATTTTTTGTAATCATCCACGACTCAACAGTTTCGTATGCATCAAGCATGATGAGATCTGGTGCAAACTTGTACTGCAAAGTAAGCATGTTGGTATTGCCTTACAACAATAAAGACTACAAGTATACAACACTTCGAAGAGGAAAGCATCAGTATATTACATAGATTACAAATGAGCACCTCAGGTAGTGGGATAATAAAAAAGATGATGATGGAATCAAGGATGATGGTGATGATGAACAAATGTGGTGGTGGGGGTAAGGGTGGTTATTATAATAAAACGGAAAAATTATGGTGACACTGAACATGATAAAGGCAGTATTTACTTGCAAACTCCGCATATAAAAAGGGAAAAAGAAATTGATAGTACTAATTGAGACCGTTCTTGTGACCCTTTATGCACAAAATTATCAACAATATCCTTGAGGTCAGAAAGTACCTGAAGGTCTGTAGGAACATCAGGTTTCTGAAGGACTTCCAGCGCTTTCTTCGCCTCTCCTTGCTAAGCCCGTTACCAAACAATTGAATTCAAATCCACATACGTTATAGCAAATGAATTATGTAAAATCATTTTTATGGTCTCAAGCTCTTACAAAATGTCTTTTATCCGTTGTATAGACCCTCGGGAATAGGGGTGGTGTTAAAAAAGGGAAGAAGATGAATCACTGGAGGAAAAGTAAAGTAAATTGTGTTCTCAAAACGGTAGGCATTTTCCAGAACTGAAGATGATTGAAGGAGGAGGTCTACTCAGGAAAGTTATCATCTCACAGAATATTATGAGGAGAGGGGAATCACCTATCACATCATTGCTCTTCCGTTCTTGAGTTATGGCTATTATGCTTTTCTCCTATGGGATGACATGGGTTATGTGATCATACATCATTTGGTCCTAAATCTAATGTGCTTGGCACAGGGTTTTCCCGGGATTTTCAGAATCAAGGCCGGAAGGTTTGCTGCCTTGTGTCTTTTGGTGGCATGTGTTGTTACTGCATCGAGCGGATCTACTAGTGTGTCCTTGCTGCTAACCAAAAGTAGATGCATGATATCCACCATCAACACGAATGCTACTCAGTAAAAATCAGCATCATGTTTCTCAGATGGGGCGAAGAGTTTCCAATTACTGGGAGATCGGAGGGTACAGGACCAAGGCTGAAGTAGTGGCCGGAGGGTGGAGGTCTGACTGTGACGAAAAAGAACGACAGAACTGAACGCTGACAGTTCAAAAAATCAATTGCAGATTAGGGAGAAAATGAGTTAAAAAGAAATTGATCAAATGTCCGTAGTTTTTGGTTACTAGCCTAGGACAAGCCACGTATTTGCTTTCCCCCATATATAACGAAATTGTAAAATGGAAAAAGAGAGAAACCTGAATATAGTGGTGTACTACAATCTCATACTGCTTCTTTAGACTAGCAAAATATACCACTTCATCAACTCTACCATAACTGCACAAATTGAGACAGCAGAAATCAATTTAGCATATTTTGACACAAAGGAAGTAAGATAGCAAACCGCATCCTTTAATGAGAACAATTACATGCTATGGAAAGATATGAAAGGAATGACAAGACAAAAGAGCAGCCCAGTGCATGAGAGTTATAATTCCAATCTTTGAGGTTGAAAGTGTGTATTCTTTTAGAACACATATTTGCATGCAAACAGAAGCCTGTATCTACTATTGTGTAGTGGGAGGTGGCCCCTTATTGGGATCAATACTGTAGATCTCATATTATCTGTCAGAAAAATGGCTACAATTTCAACTGGCTGTGCTACTTGTACAATTTACACACAAATAACAAATGGCCAAATAATGTAGTGCACTCTGTACATGCCGCCTAGTTAGGTTTATTAAAAGAGTACACAACTTATTTAGAAAAAGATAAACCACTTTCTGAAAGAGTATTGCAGAGAAATGGGAAATCATTGCTGTCCCAGTGATGATTTGCAAAAATCATATACATCGCCCAAATAGATGATACTAGCCCTTTACCAAAACGAAAATTGCAAGGCTACTTCAGAACAATATATGACTCCTGAACCTGCAAAGATATAATTACACGAATCCTAAACGCAGTAGCTCGATTCCTTTCTCAATACCTCAATTTGCAGATTTCAAAGCCGTCCACAAGGGTAAACTAGTCATCTAGTGTTTAGCATGATGCCATCGCTTAACTATGTGTAGTCTATGATGTAATTGCTTGTGGCTTACATGTGGTGCAAGTTTTGTCTTAATTTACACTCGGGCAAGTTAACGAAATCAAAATCAAATATTATATAGGAACAAAGTGAGTCCCCACCTTCTTGGGTAGCACAACAGGACAATAAATAGGAGATATGACTAAAAGAACGCAGATAAAAGTTATATATCCAAAAAACTCATAAAAGTAAACAAGAATTGTCCATCTATCACCACCTGACAAAAATACCATCCTCCAATGACTTACCCATCTATTTCTCTCTCTCTGCAACGCCTTCGCTCTCTCACTTCCTATTTCATAGCGATTGGGTTGAAACAAGTTTAAAGAAAGCTATATTGAAGATCTGTAAGTCATCAACAAAGTTCTCTTAAAATTTCCGTGGTGCCCTAAGAAGAAAAGAAAGAAGGCCTCCCTCCAAATTTACACTCGGGCAAGTTAACGAAATCAAAATCAAATATTATATAGGAACAAAATGAGTCCCCGCCTTCTTGGGTAGCACAACAGGACAATAAATAGGAGATATGACTAAAAGAATGCAGATAAAAGTTATATATCCCAAAAACTCATAAAAGTAAACAAGAATTCTCCATCTATCACCACCTGACAAAAATACCAACTTCCAATGACTTACCCATCTATTTCTCTCTCTGCAACGCCTTCGCTCTCTCACTTCCTATTTCATAGCGATTGGGTTGAAACAAGTTTAAAGAAAGCTATATTGAAGATCTGTAAGTCATCAACAAAAGTCTCTTAAAATTTCCGTGGTGCCCTAAGAAGAAAAGAAAGAAGGCCTCCCTCCATAACAAGAATAAGCCTTTTTTTTTTTGGATTTTGATTAATTTTCTAATTAAGGTGTTTAGCAACAGGATAGGCTTCATATTCTAGCAGAAACAATTCTTAGGTCAGAAATTTAGAATTACTAGGCTCTTAGGATAAAGAATGTGGTGCTAGCTGTACCTCTTACATACTTCACAAGTTATGTATCTGACCATTCTTGGCATAGCCATATTAGAAGCTAAAGCGTTAATGCAACTCAAAATCTGTGTCAATCCAAATGGTTAGTATGAGGTAGACACGGGAAACTGTTGTATTTTGGGGGCTGGTTTTCTCATAAATTTGATTGGGAGATAGCATAGAGAAAACAGTAAAACTAAAGGTCGTGGTCATATCTGGTGGGTGTTTGGTCCTGGAATTAAATACTGGAAAACAAACAAGAAAAACATACGGAATTATCGACAGAGATGAAATTGCGCACATAAAGAGAGAAGTGTGAGGCATTTGGGAGAGAGGAAGACAGTATGAGTTGTATACAATGTGCAAATGACAGAATTTTCCTCAATGATATAGAAATTGCTGGGCACTTATTGCTGTTGAGCAACTCAAAAAGTGGGCAGCACAAGAGGACCCTAAAAACATTTATCTACTTGCATGCCAAGTGCCAACAAGGAGTTTTGTTTTTCAGCCAATCTGGGCAAAAGAAAAATGACCAGGCCTTTAAGTTGATCATAACTTATACTAAGAAGGTATATAAACTGTCAGCCTCAGTTTGATAAATTATGTAGAAGCTGAATGTGTTAGAATTCATAGAGACAAAGAAGCCCGTTTTTTATCTTTTTCTGGTGCCCATAAAAACAATGATAGCACCAATTTGCAACAACAACATCCTGATAAGAAGTTCCTAAAAAGCCTGGGCAGCTTAATCGCCTCTCATAATCGTCAACAAACAAATGGGCAAGGGAAGCCATCAAACTCAAAGCATAAGTTGTAAAAGTGTAAGCAACCCAGTCCACAATAGTCATTAAGGGCTAACCTATCGTAGTGTGATTCGTGAGGGATTCCTATACGCAACATAAGACAAAGATGAGGGAATGATATGTTGTGGTGTACCTTACTAACGTGCTATAGAAGTATTAACTTGTACTTTGCAATATAAACAGGAGGAAGGCACCAAGAGGGTATTTCAGCTTCATAAAAAAAGTACTGGATCATACAGATAAGTAAGCTTTATGCACGATATACTCGACAGTTTTTTTATCTCAGGTAATGGATATCTTTTTCACATAACAGTATTTAAACCAAGATTAATATACCCAAAGAAAAGTGCTCAAATGAAAATTAGTGGGTCAAAAGAAAATTAACAGCAAAGTACAACAGAAGTACCTCTCTAATAGCTTGATTGTAGTTGCCTCATCTAACACATCCTTGCAGTCACTCAGAAAAGCACGGAACTCCTTAATGATGGATTGGAACTCCAAACTCCGATTCTCTGAGGTAGCGTCATCTTCAAGGAGTAATCGATTGATCTAAGAATCAGAATTAAAGGGCAAAAATAAACATTTACAGCGAATATGTAGGAAGTCACAAGAGACAGTTCTATGTGATGCATGACAAAAAATACATGGTGACCAGCTCATTGGACCTTAGCATTATTTGAAATTAACACGGTAATCTAATTACAGGAACATAGAGCACGGTCTTGCTGGAGTGAAATAGCAGATCTACGTACCATAACATTCTTCAGGTGTGTAACTATAGTTCAAAAGTTAGTCTTTCTAAAAGCATCCAGCCATAGAAAGCCTAAAAAGATTCCAATAAGGCAACCAAACTCTAATTTGCTTATCTATGCCTGGTCAAAAATCCCAGCACATCATTTGGCTGCCACTAATACAATGTTTCACAAGCATACCAGTTTCTTGAAATGACCTCAATTCATACCGAACACACTCATCACGTCGTCTGAGAGAAGGCATAGACCACTTTAAATACATGCTAGCCAAATACCCAGTGCATATGCTATAAGGTCGGTCCAAAGAATGACAACCTAGGAAATCCATCCTCCTTTAACCGAAGAGCAGCAAGCCGTTAAAGAAATAAATTACATTGAGATGTAAATGCATTCGAGTAAGAAGACAACATCTTGAGTAAAGTGATAAGGGGAGAAGAAATGAAAGAGAGCTCTAATAGCATATTAAAAATCACTTCTCCTTGGTTATATTTTTTTTCCTGACTTACGAATATAAGTACAACACACATCAATCTGATTTTGAACCAATCTTTGTTTTGTTCACTACACAAATAAGTCTGAGTGGGGGAGGAAAGAAAGAGCCAAAACTACTTCAAGTAAGATACTAAAGCAGCACCTTGTCCAGGTATAATTCTGTTGCCCACGTGGAAATCATAGTTATTTGGCATTTATCATCCTTTGCAAGATTATCAAGCTTCCGCAGCAAGAAAGTTCTCAAAGAATCCTGCAAGGAATTGAAAGAACAAACAATTCAGACAAGTACAAATAAAGACAGCTCCACGATTCAAATACCTTAGAATATAGTAAAGATGAGCTGGTTCAATCGAAAGGCCATTACAATACTGCTTAGAATAGTCTCATGAAACATTTCATTTGCTTTTGGTCTTTTAGTCCAGATGAGAATCAACCAGTTGGCTGATATGTCATTAATCATCAATTTCAGTTTAAGCTACAGCTTCACGTATAACGATAGTAAGATGCTCACAGGTCACTAATTAACACAAAGGTCAGAAAAAGTAAGACGGAGGTGAATAAAGTAGCTATTGCTCTACTGAACCATTAGAACCAGCATAATAAACTCCAATCAACTTCGTGGAAAAACTGGTTAAAAGGTTCCCTAGGAACATGGATCAAGATTATTTACAAGAATATACAACAACATGGTACTTTTACAAATAGCAATAATTTTCTCGATACCTATTGATGTAGAACCAGTGGGGCAAGAAAGAAGAAAAAGTGAGAATAGGTAAAAGACGGGGTCAAGCAAGAACGAGAGAACACACTCTCAAGGGGTAGGGAAGGAGATGAAGTAATGATCATGTTGCAAGTGAGGAAACTATTTTAAATACATGAATTACTTAGAGAAACGATAGAATAGAGGCTGGAAGTTATCAAAATTTTGATGCAGTTACTTTTGAAGTTCAAAGCAAATATTTGAGATGTGATAAGTAATGGTACTCTCTGAATTAATTTACGAAACTTATAGCTTTATGATATCATGGAGAATGAAATATTTTACGTACTCCCACTGATAATTATTTTTTAAAGGCAAATAGAATTTTAAAAATTATAGTGTTTCAACCAACGATTCTGGGGTTTTAAACCTATGACACTCATGAGAGGGTTGAGATTGAACCTAAATGCTTTTAGAGATATAAGTATCAGTTTCTAAGAGATTAGAATCAGTATGGTGGGTTCTTATATGTAGACTAGGTATGATAAATTTGTTGTGATTGGATGACTTGTTTTACTATACGACAATGTGATTTTTAGGTTGAACAGAGGAGCCAATTTAAGAGGTTGTGTTTGCACAATTTGACGCAAGGGAAAATTTCGTTCGTCTTGTTGTTCCGCTTTTGACGATTGCATCTTTCTCATATCTGTTTGTATTGTTAGAAGAACTTTATTGTCTGTCGATGCAATGTTTGTTGTATTCCAACTAGTTAATGATTTATCAGCCCCAAAGCTACAATGGATTTGGCCGTACGGCTACTACTGTTTGGCCTCTTGGTACAATAGATTTGGCTTTTGAGCAATGATTCTTATCAATCATGTCTTAGTTATCCGTGTGATATTTTGAGCAGTTTGTATCCATGCATCGTGAGTCTATGATTAAAATAGCACCTGATGTTTCTTAACTATAAGATGCTACTATTCAGCTGCTATTGGTGTATCTTGTCGTTGGTTTGCCATACCGTGGAGTTTTTCCTTGTTGGGCTATTTGAGCTCAGTACCAAATGAAGTGTAATGAGCATGAGTAAGATGCAAACCAGGAAAATAATAATTCAATTTCTCTTTCTTTATTGGTGGATTTTCTTATCTATTCAGCATGCAGTCAAGAGACTGCGTACATGTGGTTAGACAGAAGGCAAGGGCTCATGAAGCTGTCTTGGCAGATGAATAGATGTAGATATAGCTAGTCTGGGATATTATGCAGCATTTGCCTTCACGTATATTGACATGGAATTCTTGGCTTGAGAGAAAAGTCTGATATTGAACGTCTAATCCTACAACTAGCAAGTCGGCTTGAAAGACAGTCTGGAATTCTTCGAATTATTTGCATCATCAATGTGAATAACAAGATGTAAACTATACCCAATTCCACTTAGAAAGACAAGAGTAGCTTGTGATAAAAAAATTCGGATGCGTCATATCTTATGAGTTGTATAAAGCAGCCTGCATGTTTCAATCCCGCAAAACATGACAAAAGATAACAATTACCTGTTCACCTATGCTAATGAACTTCAAAGTGATCTCTTCAAAGGATAAGACGTAATTGATCTGCAAAATGCATTCCTTGTATTAAATTACTAATGATCGGATTGACAGATGATACATAAATTAAATGAATAGTTAACATCGCAAGTTAACCAAGAAAAGTATGCATATAGACACCACATTCCTCATATACAGGCGTTCGTTAGCTCTTCAAGTCAGCAATGCCCCAAACATACAATTGTGATGATTAAGTTCACCCGGATTTTGATGGACAAATATGCCCTTTGGTTACATGATATCAGCAATGCAGTGAGCATCAGCACCTCGCGTTTGAGGTATAATGAACTAACCAGTTTTCTTTACATCTTAAATTGGACAAGTGAACAAGATTTCTCCCCTTTAGATTTTTCTCCTTAGGATTCTTATTGTAGGCTAGTTTCTGTGTAGCATATTGTTCAGCTTGGATGCTTCTAATACCTACTTGCTGCTTCCTAAAGGTTTAATGTCATACAGAACACAGCGGAAATTAATAAGCATCCTTCAGCTCTACGGTATTGACCCATCAATAGATGTCCAAGACAAGTACTTCAATACTCTCCAAGCATCCTGCAACTTGTCTGACTCTCCCAAGTCATTTTTCCATTATTGCGAAGTGGATTTTCGAGCTTTGATTACCAAGTAATGAAGACAATACGCATGAAACCAAGGCTGCAAGTGCAATGCTACCATATAGTATGCAAATGGTTGTAAACATCCATGCTATAACTGTGCACCAACTGGTGTGTATTGCCTTGGGAGGATCCCAGAATTCTGGTTTTGCGTTAACAAGTATGATCCATCTTTTGAAGTAACCAAGAAGGAAACATGTTGTTTTACGGGTTAAGAAAACAATAATCAGTCCAGTGACCTATCTAGAGTCTCCTTTTTCTTTTTTAATCGTAGGTAAATTAACTTAACTTTTGGTCTTAATGTTTCATTGAAAGTATCAAGCATTAGTCTCCCAAGGACCAACAATGACACTAATTGTCATGCTCTTTGAATGGCACTCATCTATTAGTTCCCTGATGCATCTTGTCAATCATAGAAGAATGTAGGTCTAAACCTCGTTTACTCTCCTAGACAGGCCACTGCCCACTAAGTCACCACCAAACATTTCATTTTTTAAGTAGCAGCTTACCAATATTAAGGCCCTGTTTGTTACAACTTTTACATTTAAAGTGGGTTTTTTCACAAGTGGTATGCAGCATAATCAACAACATTATAGCACCAGCATTCTTAAAGCGGAAGTGACAAAACTACACAGCAAGCTTTTACTTGATGGTATGTACTTAAAATTACCTTGTCCACGGATTTTGATGACCCAAGATATACCTATATATATTCTTCACCTGACCTAATAGACAGATAATCCAATTTCACGTTGAATGCAACCTGAATCATCTGAATCTATAAAGAATGAGATAGAAATACTGAGATAAGGTGAACCTCTTGAGGTACTAATAGAATGTAGCTTATTTTGGCTTTGGGATTGATTTACCCAGCTTACACCTTATGGCTTAAAAAGCTGCAACAAACATGCATTTTAAGCTTTTTCTTAAGCTATAACCGATAAGCTGGCCAAAAACAAGCTGCAACAAACAGGGTCTAACAATAAAGAAGCTTATATAAAATTCTGCATTTGATACTATCCGGCTTGAAGACTATCCCTAACGGTGAATAGTGTCTATACTGGTAAAGCAGAGGCAATAGAAATCATTGTTAATCTAATCTACAAAATGGAAACGGTAAACTTATCAGATATACGCATAAAGTATGAAAAATTGTTACACAAGAACCCAAATTTACACTGATAGTTTGCAATGATTCAAAGGAGATAGCATTACTCACTTTTGCATAAAATGATGCTGCTCTGTCAAAATCCTTGGCAGAAAACGCAGCTTCAGCCTGTATAACAAATGACTCACGTTGATAAGTTCTGACATATGGACAAAAGTTCTAGTCTAACAGGTTTTGGAGTGTCGATCACTATATTTTGCATTGCAAGCTTGCGGAGGGGATTTTTGCATGGGCTGTTTTGAATACTTGGTATTCATTCATTTATTAACCTCGAGCACAGTTCAGCACGTGGTGCTTAGTTGGTCGCTGTACAAGGTAAGGAAGCAGATGTTTGGGCTTTAGCATACTGCTCCCTTTTTGTTTGGGGTACTCTGGCATCAAAAAACTGTAACCTTTTTTTGGAATGGGGAGTCTAACTCAAGCTAAGATTAGGCTGTCATTGATCTTTCTTTTTCTTTTCTTTCTTGGATTTTTGCTATCTTTTCTGGAGGGGCTTTGGACTCTTTTTTGTTCATACATGAGTCGCATCGCCGTTGAGGGGCCTTGTCCTCCTTATCCATATTCCAGACACACAAACACATGGGTCCTTGGCATTAACAATCCAGAGTTACAAGAGACGCTATGAAGCAGAATGACAACATTAGCTCATTATCAAATGATTCAAGAAGCAATAACCTGCTCTAAATATACTTGGTCTCTCTGAAATGGATCACGACAAATAGCCAAAGCTGCAGCATACTCCTTCAGGTTTAAATAGACCTTCCACATATCTCGGCCTTCATCATTTACAGACACCTGCATTTATTCTTAACTTCAGCACTTCAAAAGAGGAAACAATACAATGTAACAGAAGACAAGCTAGAGAGTAAGCAAAGTTTGACATTATACTACAAACCTGGAAAATGGAGCTTCGGTCATAAGCATAAAAAAGCCCAGCAGAGGCATCACTGCATAATCCGATAATACCCCTCGAAACTGATTCTTGTGTTTGATCAAAATGGAGTTCTTCTACAATCTGCTCACTTATTCTGTTTACAACCTAAAAGATTATGCAGTAGAAACAGAGAAACAATTTCAGCTCGAATCTCAACCACATCATGGACAAACCAAAATAACAGAATTCACATGCGTAAAGTCTAACAGCAGCAAATCAGGTATCTCATCTTCCTAAAAAGACGCACGAGCATGATTCTGAATGCATTACTGTAAAATACGCACCTTAACCTTATTTCCAATGAGAAGTAGAAAGTGAAATTCCGACATTGCTAGAGAAGTGGGTTTGGCAACTTCAGCACCTTCACCTAACTTCATATAGTCCAAAAGAGCCTTGTTCTCCACAAAATTTTCGTTCCCATTCGGGGAACTAACCATGAGGTTCACGAAAGGAACATGAGGTTATACAGTGATACGGCCATTACAGAGAAAATATCAATGTAAAAATTAACATATTAGATAAAACCAGAACTACCTAGGACAGAAACAGATACAAGAATCAAGTGATGTCTCTAGGTAAAGGAAACGAGGTAATGAATTTCATGCTCTACCTATGCTGTGCTCCAAAATTTAGGCCACCATGATAGATACCTGCTCCAGAAAGCCACGCAAAATGAATAGCTCTTCTTTGTTTAATATAGAAATGCAGTTCACTGCAAGATCAACAAAAGGAAACTCAGCTGCAGATTTCATAAGTTTATTTTCAAGCAAGACGAAAAGCAAATAAACAGAAACACTACGGCCACATACCCCTTATTTCTGATTCAAATAAAAAGATATGAATATTTGGAATTTAATTTGCATGAACCAATTGATATTAGAAGGACAGTGCATTTTTTTTAAAGAATAAGCATTTAATATATTAGAAGGGAGCTACAAAGAGTAGAAACAAGCCAAGTAGATATATGACAGACTTGAGCTCGATTATTTTTTTTCTTTCCAAAAGTAATGATATGTATAGACAAGGACACCCATGTACACAAAAATTCCTACTCAGTTAGCTATACAATGATTGAAGCTGTCCAAAATCTCAAGCCAGGCTTCACTGGAACAAAAAGTGGATTCCTCAGCCCAGGCATAAAGAGAAAGCAAAAAACCTGCCTTCATCCTACTTAAAGGCAGCTCCTCTCCTTCACAAGCTTTCATAACTATCTCTTTTTAAACACACCGGAATGGGCAAGGTGGAATCAGCTCCTAGAGCTTCCATCTTCACCTCCGGCTCATATAAAAGGACCAGCTCTTCAGGAAATCCACAACTGAAAGAGGCATAACCCAGCTAATACCTACCAAACTGAAAATAATATCCCACAAAGAGTTAGCAAGCGGACAGTGCAGAAGAATGTGGGACACACACTCCCCCCGTCTTCTTTACAAAGGAAGCACCGGTTGATGTAAATCAGTCCCCTTTGATATTCATCTCTGATAACACTTCTTTAGTAAGGGATAGCAAAAAAACAATCCTATTAATAAAATCGACGCATGGAACACCCATGGATACCAACCAATGGGTTCAAAATAAAAAATATTCCTACTATGAAGTCTCAACTTTAGGATTCAGGATTGTTCCTTTTTGATGTTCAGTATGAGACAGCCCTCTCCAGTCATTTTTCAATCTGTGCTCTCCCAACCTAATCCTGTTCTCTATGTACAAAGAAAGTTCTGTACCACCCACTACACTACAACACTAATCTGATAGATAACTCATATCTTTCCTCCAAAAAGTGATTACTCTTCATCATCATGCAAATGTTTGCAGGGATTTTTCTTTTTTGCAACATACACATCAGACGTGATTACATTTTGCATCATATACCCAAAAAAGAAAAGAAAAAAAGCACTCTTCGTCAGGATCCAAACATATGCAGAAAGAATTGTTATATTCTTTTAATAAGGGATTACATTATTTACTTCGATCCATGATCTGAATTCCTTCTCTAAATTTTGTTGCCTTCCGTTGGTGCTTAAACCAGAGTACATAAAATCAAGTTGGTATAAACTTGGGAAAGAGCAAAATGTGAGCTAGGAAATAGAAGATGCACTATGACATATTAGAAGAGCATATGATCTTAGTTTCTTTTTTGTTCTTTTTTTGCTAAGTCATAAATTTCAGATTCTTTATTTCACCATCACACTGTACTTTGATACAAACAGATGCAACTTGCCTGTTTGGTATTTCTCCAGGAAGTTCCATAAAATGCACGGCACGATCCACATAGCTTGCAAAGACGGCCTGCAAAATGCAAAAAAGTAACAACAGAATGATTGAAGTTAAAAGGATGCTAGATGAAATCATCAATCTGAAGATTGGATTTACAAAATGCCTGTTGCTACAGAGACGAAGAAAGACGATTTTGGTAAAATTGAGTGATACAAGACCTTATGTATCCAATTACACAAATTGCACTGGAATCAACATTCAGAGTTCCATATCAGGCAAATAAGACAGAGCTTCAAACTTACATCCAGCAACCCAATTCCGGTGAAAGAGTAAAGCCGTGTAGGAGTCACAGCCATCACATAGTATCTAGTTCCGTTGCTTATGCTAGCTGTTTCCATCTGCAGAACACCAAAAAGATAAAGAACGAATCAAGACTTCATCCCAACAGTAGTGCCCCTGTGACTACACCTAGGATAGACCGTTCATCGGGAATTCAACGACTTGCTTCCAGAGCGCAATGGTGGAGCTGGGAGAGTAATTAGAGAATTGAAAATTCTAAATTTGCTGACGGCGGATCTAACAAAAATTTTGGCTGGCGATGGATATTTGATGCGGATACTTCTGGGATATTTGGACAGATGTACACCTTGTTAACAGTTGAGTTGTTGACATGTCAAAGCCTTTATTCGTCGAAGCTTTTTCGCAACAACAATTTGGCTGCCTACACCCAGAGCCACCAAGGTAGGATCACCTAAGCTATTGTAGAGGCACTGGCACCTAAATAATATATTTATCTTCTTCTAGAGCTAGAAGGATCTGCCAATAAAACTCAAAATTTGATATGTACCATCAACCATGTATTATTTCACACAGATAGATAATCATATTGACACTCTGGAAATGCTCTGTACTAAAGCGCAATTCTTAAATTGGCAATCTTGCTTCTTCAGAGCTCCATTCTGGTAACTACGACTAAATTTCTAGCTTCAGTTTCAAAAAGGATGTAACAGTCAGGATGGTTAGCTTTGTGATAACTGTGCAATACCATTGTTGTATTTCTTGGACAGAATAACCAAGCAATATATTTAATATCGATCTTAGGTAAACATCGATCTTACACATCACCATTAGTTGCTGACGAAAAATGAATGAATATTTAATACAAAGTAATCATACAGAGAGCAGATGCCCCAAATTTAAAACCAACTGGATAATATATTATTTATTTATATATATACACACACACACACACAAGCCGATAATTGGATGTTTACATGCTGCGCATGACTAAGACGACTAGCACATGTTAAGAAACAGTGTAGTAATAAAATGCTTCCTTCAAGCCAGAAACGAAAACATAAGGAAAAGAGTTGTGAACAGGAAGTACCTGCAAATCCATAAATGCTTCTGGCAGTTCAGTTAGTTCAAATAAAGACTTTATATACTTCTCCTTCTTATCTTTCTCATCAACAGCAAGTTCATGCAGTTGACCATTGTCTGTACCAAGAATAACCTCCTTTGTAGAAGCTGGAAGGGCACCAGATGCAACGTAAGCAAACATTCTATGTGAGAATATCACATTGGGAAGTGATGATTCTTCTTTTTCTTTTTTCTTTTTTGTGGTGAAGTTGTGGGCAGGGCAGCAGCTGACAGTCAATTATTTACCTTCTGTTATCTGCTGTCTATTCCAGGCAACAGCATTCACCACAAGACCTTTCAGCTTGTTTAAAACACGAGGTTTGGTCCATTTTGCATGTGTATAATATGTATCAGCACCTCCACTACCCACAACGGAGACAATACAGTGGCTCCCACCAGGATCAACAAAAACTCTGTGAACGGATTGCTCCCCAGGTCGGCCCGCGGAGAGATCAATATCTGTAATTAAATGATCAAGAAGATAAGGCACTCTTGCAGCACATGCTACAGATGGTCCAATACTTTCATTGTTTTCAAATTGTAGGACTATACTGCCACCAATAAACGGCTATGTAATCCAAGTCTCTAAACAAGACCATAGCATAACATTGGTAATGATTGCAGAACATAAGGGATCCAGTAATACGCTAAATTTGAAGCCACATTCATATGTTAGAAATGGATATTATCTCCTACTGAAAGCGGCAACTACCAATTTAAATTGATGCCTTCAACAAAACAGCAGCGATTAAACTTCCCTTGCCGAAAGGTAACCCAGATAATTCAAAGTCGCAATCATTTCACCAACCTAAACCGTAACACCTAATCATTACTTTCAAACAAAAAAAGTCGGCTCTAAAACACGAGAAATCCCGTCTACAAGTCACGGCATATTTAATGCTACGTTTATAACAGATCATATTCTATGGGTATGCGCTGGTGTGATATCTCAGTAAGAAATGCTAAATGTTCCCTCCATTACATTAAATTTTCTCCCTTTGAATTTTCGAGGAACGCTATGATACAATTTGGTACGTGTAAGCATTAAATTGAACTCAAACAGCAATCACATATTAAAAAAGTATCGTTTGGCAAGTCAAGCTACCGTAAAAGCAACAAGTAAAGTCAGTGTTTGCATAAGCAAAAAGCCAATGCTCACATTCGTGAAAAGTCAAAAAGAGAAAATCTAATGAAACGGAAGCACTGCATTGTATGTAGAAGAAGATACCATAAGAATCTCCACCGCTGAAACTTTGTCTAATGAACCAGCCTTTACTAGTTCCTAAAACAATGACATCATTGCCAGCAGCCATACACGTAATCGCTCCGCGCTTATTCGCATCGTATCTCTCCAGAAGATCCACCGAAAACACCTGCCTTCCTACTTCCATCTTCAGCCTGTCAAGATTTCGATTCTGCAATGTAAAGTACTTGCAAATCAAGCTCAACTTGAAATAACAGGCTGTGAATTGTCAACAAGACCTAAATTAGTTCAGTGAAAAGCCGGCTAGAACAAAATAAAGAGCCATTTCTTGTAAAGCTGTACCTGAGACTTACGTCCGGCGGCGGCGGCGGCGGTGGGGTTTATAGCGTCGTGTTCAGCGGCAGTGAGACGCTCGATGCCGTCGAAAGCGATAGAACTGTGTCGTCTCCCTTTCCCCGTCGTGGACGTCAATATTGCTTACGAGTTTCCGATCGCCGGAGATTAATTGGGTCGGTTTGCTGGGCTAATTATTTAGAAGAACCCGTAATTTGGACCCACCTGCGGTGCAGCCCAATTTTCTTCTTGTGTTTCTTTTATTTTTTATTTTCCTTCCCTTTTTGCTTTTTATTCATTGACAATTTACAATTGGGTTAATTACTCACGGCACCCCTGAGGTTTACCCTAAATTACACACGGACCCCCCTATCTTTTGAAAATTACACTCCGCTCCATTTCTTCGACGGTGTTAACGGTGGGACGCAAAAAGACATTTTTACCCTCATATATTAACTGCACAGTATCGTCTTGGATTTTGGACGGACTGTCTGGCTCTTCACTCTTGGCTACACTGGCCGGAATCGGCCATCGCCTCCTCCCTTCTTCTGCCACCGACGTCCATTGTCATTCCCATCTCCAAACACCATCCCACCCCCAATCACCACTGTAAGACAAACACAACCACTGCCACGGTGATCCTAAATAACACAAACCAAGCACTGAACGCTCAACGCCTAACCACCCACCACCATCGCAACCAACCTCCATTACACTGTTGTCAACAGATCTGGCACCACCACGCTATTACCCACCTCTGCCACAATGTCACCAACAGATCTGGCACCACCAAACCTTCATCCATCTCCAAGCACACCACACAAACGGGTTTTATCGGTGCCTGGTCGAGAAGTCTGTGAGGTCGTTGATGAACATGTCGTTTACGCTTGAGAAGTCCGATTTGGAGGCCGGGTTTGTGAAGGAGGCAAGTGAGGAGAGGACATGTACGGCGACGGTGGTCGCCGCTGTTGTGTCGTGGTGTACACTGTAGGCGACGCCAGAGTCCATCGCCGGAGAAGAAATTGGCAGAGTAGAAGAAGCCCACCGTCGCCGAGAAAGCCCCCGCCGAGAAGAAGCCCAAGGCCAAGGAGGCCGGCTCCGCCGAGAATGAGGGCTGGTTGACCACAAGATGGCACCGAAGATGGTGCCGAAGATGAATCCCGCGCGATGGTGGCTGTGGCGCGGTGGTCGCCGCTGTTATGTCGTGGTGTACACTGTAGGCGACGCCCATCGCCGGAAAAGAAACCGGCAGAGGAGAAGAAGCCCACCGTCGCCGAGAAGGCCCCCGTCAAGAAGAAGCCCAAGGCCAAGGAGGCCGGCTCCGCCGCCACCGGAGACAAAAAGAAGAAGAAGAAGTCCAGGAGTCTTTAGACAAAAATAAGAAGAAGTGAGGGCAGTTTGGGGATGAAAAATCCAAAAAGATAATTTTTAGACGGAGTTAGGGTCCTCGTCAATTTTTTGGGGCTCCGTGAAATGCGGGTACAAACCTGGGGGGAACGGAGTGTAATTTTCAAAAGATATGGGGGTCCGTGTGTAATTTAAGGTAAACCTCAGGGGTGCCGTGACTAATTAACCCTTTACAATTTATAGGGTGTTTGGGATTGATTCTAAATTAATCAAATCTGATTAAATCAATTTTACAGTATTTGGCAAAAAAATGTAAACTGATTAAATACGTTCCAATGTACTCAAAACTGATTAAATCCATAATACTCATTTTCTTGGATTAAAATTTAATCAATTTTGAAGAATCAGATTTGACCAAGAGATTTACCAAAATATCATTACATATAAGCTGCATTAAATGCTCAATTTCAGTTTGAGTACACTATATGGTAATTTTGCTACACTAAACCTACTTTAATCTTTTTTTATCCAAACACATTCAACAACTTTTAATCTATTATGTTTAAAATGGATTAAAGCTGATTTTAGAAACTGATTATAAATTAATCAAAATTTACTTTTAAAAATTAACCACATTAGTTCTTACATCAACCCCCCTGTAATATTTGGTCAGGAAAATTCTGTAGAGTGCAGCCATTCTTTCCTTAGACTGTTATTAGAAGAGGTCTAAATAACTTAATTAGCATATATTATATCTTACTTTAAAGAGATCATAACCTCCTTCAATTATGTAAATTAACAAATTTATTTTCGACAAAGAAAAATCGTCCCCTAAAAGAAAAGTAATAATTTCGCAAGTAATTTCATTTAGGAAATATCAGATATGATGCTATGACATAGAAAAAATTTCTCTCGCATAATATTACCAAAACGACGTAGTTTTAAGGTAGGTATTAAAAACTCTTTTTTTTCTTTTTCTTTTCAGGTCATTTCTTTCTCCTCCCTCATCTTCTTTCTCTTGTACGCCTAATCCTGCCTCAAAGACTGAACCACACTTGGCGACCATCTATTCCCTTCCCATCGGAACAAAGGAGAGCCCCCGCTCGCTCCCTCTTGCCTCCGTCGTTCCCCTCCACCGCCTTCTTCCCATCTCGCACCATTCGATGTCGCCATCTTATCCTTCCTCGCAATCGTCGCCTGTCCATTTTCACAACTGCCTTTTTCCTCCCTTTGTTGACCACCATCACACCATAATAGCAGCCACCGAGTCTCCCTTCTGTCTAACTGAAACCTTTTCTTATTCTCATACTCTAATTTTGCCTACTTGCATTGCGAATCACCCACAACATGTTTGATGTTTGAACTGGTTTGTTCATGCTTTTTGAATTGCCCACAACACACACGCGCACACCCCCCCCCCCCAACCCAAATTATGTTTGTAAATCAATGTTATGATTAAATGTTGTGTAAATGTCTAGAATACTACATGGAGGACAATGTTCAGATATGATGACCGATGCATCTTCGCAGTCATGTTTTCAGCCAATTAATAGCACTGATTGTCTGAGAGCTATTTGATATTGGCAACGAATACGAAGTGGGGGCTAAAAGTCGTGAAGAATGGGATTTAGGGCTTAATCTATATAACAATTGCAGTGATAAAATTCATATCATTGACAATAAGGAAATGCATGATGGTCAAGAATGTGAGGATTTAAGTGTTGTTCCCTTGAAGTGTAACAATGTGAGGACTTTGAGGAATATATGAAAGAAACTATTATTGGAAAAGTGTTTGACGGACAAAAGGGGCATATGAGTTTTATAATCGATATGCGCTGGTGAAGGGTTTCAGTATGTGCATACACTATTTGCATAAGAATAGGATGATGAATGAGATATTAGGCTTCAAGAAATTATATGATAAGAGGCAGGTTGGGAAGCAATTAAAACGTCACAAGGATACAAGAATAGGTTGTGGGGCGATGATGCAGATTACATTGTCGAAGAAGCTCGGCATGTGGGTCGTGAACAAGTTTGAATATATTCATAGTCATTTCAGTGCTACCCCGTCGAAAATAGTCAAGCATCACTCCCACGGCAAGTATCATCATTCTGCAGCCTGCAAATGTCTAGTATGTACATTTAATCAGAAAGGCTTAAAACCTGCTCAAATTACGAATATTTTGAATGCTATGAAATCTAACAAGGAGGCTAATATCACTATATATGAAATAGCGCTCTAGTATCATTAGCAGCAAAAGGAAAAATAATGTTGCACGAGAATGTTATGTTATTAAGCATTTTGAAGACAAGACTGTTTCATATGGTAGCCATTGATTTGCGATGGATTTGGCTCAAGACATATCTTTAAGGAATTTTTTGGGCTAACGGAAGACCAAGTGCCTACCACGCCTAATTTGGTGATGTTATTGTGTTTGACATAACTTACGTGACAAACAAATACAAGACTCCAATTTTTTTCATTTATTTGAGTGAATCACCATCGAGAATTTATATTGTTTGGAGCTGCATTTTTGGAGGATGAGACGGAGAAAACATTTGTATGGTTGTTTGAGCAATTTTTGCGATATATGTTTTGTAGGCCCCCGGTGTAATCATTGTTGATCTTGGTGGTGCTATGTGCAAGGTAATTGCTAAAGTCTTCATAACTGTTCGGCATCGAATTTAAACGTGGTACATAGATAAGCATGTCATGGAGCATCTACAATCATTACGTTCTTATTACGTGACTTTCACGAGGCACACACTAAATAGGCGAAAAATCAGACCATTTTAGAATTTGAGTCAAGGTGGAAAACTTTAAACAAAACATATGAACTCAAAGGAAATAGTTGGCTTTAGAACATATATACCATGTGTTAAAAGTGGGCGAAGGCATATTTGAAAAATACGTCATTTGTTGGCATGACCACAAGTGGAAGAAGTGAGAGTATACATTCCTTTCTTGATGGGTATCTAAATCCAAGTACAATATCAAATGAGTTTGGTGTGCAGTACGATAAAGCAGTAAAGTATCGAAGGCGTGTAGAAAAAGATGATTTTAATATGATGAACTCAAAAGCTACGGTATTCTAGTCATTCGATCGAAGCAAGCGTGGGAGAGTGTTATACTTGTCAATTGTTTGAGATCTTTTGGAAAGAGTGGATGGCTGGCGTTGATTGCTCTCACAACAAACAGGCTGGGACTTATAATTGTTGAGAGAGAGAAATGGAAAATTGTTTCCTGCCATTCATCGGTTGATTTTAAGGTTAAATGCTCATGTGCTAAATTCGAGACTAAATATTGTATACGCATATCCTCTATATTATGAAGAAGGAGAAGCTAATCAACCTCCCTAAGCACTACATATTACCTAGATGGACAATTAGCGGTATATAAGGTAGGCGATGTTAGTAGTTGGTTCAAGGAAGAGAATAATTTTTTTTACATAAATTGGGTGCGCCTCTTAGCTTTATGATCTGTTCAAGTTAAATTTGTGAAAACAATTGAAGCTGCAAGAGATTCTCCTTCCCATGTAGAGGTGCTTGATTTGTGGCTTAGAAGTTTCTTAGGAAAACAAGCTTTGAGAAAGAAATCAGAACAAACTAGTAGTTGTCAAATAGTTACTCACGTCGATTCAAGTTTAGGTATTTCCCAAGTAGAAAGTACGCATCAATATCAGTTCGTGACCCTGCTACCCCTATTAAGACTAACGAGCATCCGAAAGTTGCAAGCAGGTTTAAATCTTCTATAGAATTGGCTACAAAAGGAAGAAAAAAAAAGAACAAACACGTATTGTCATTTGAAAGGTCATAATCGGACTGGATGTCAAAAGTGAAAGGTAACTTGTCTTGAGTCTTGACACATTAAGTTTCATCAACTAATTTCTAGTTTGTATGTAAATTGCAGAAGGATAAAGATGAAAGGGAATCCAATTTAGTATGTCTCAGTTTCTTTATGGTTATATGATATGTCTAAGGCCGTATACGAACCGAGTTCGAGCCGAACAGAGGTATGTTCAAACTCGTTTGTAATTTAGTTTAGGCCGTGTTCGTTTAATCTTCAAAATTTTATTTGAACTCGTTCGCAATTCGTTTAACAAAACTCGTGTTCGGCTCGAGATCGTTCGTTTATTTGTCCGAACCGAACTCGAACTTGAAAACTCGTGTTCTCGTTCAAAACAATTACTCCAAACCAGAACTACATCTTACTTGATCCAATTGTCTAAGTGATTTTATGGATTTTAAGTTTAAACTAATTTATACTACAATTAAGTTATATGACTTTTGAGTTTTTAACATATCATAATTAAGTTATTATCCAGACGAGCTGTTCATGAATGCATTTGTGAACACTTCAAAATGTTCATGCTCGACTCATTTAATAAAGGAGCTCTACTATTTTGTTCATGTTTGGTTCGTATATTATACAAACGAACATGAACGAGTTTTTTGGGGAACGAACCACGAGCAGTTCATGAACAACTCGGTTCATTTACAGCCCTAGTTATGTCAAGTTGAGTTGCTTCAAATAAATTAGAGATTTATTTAATATAGAAATTTGTCTCGTGGACTTTTTTTCCTTTGTAACAAGAGCCAAGTGTCTCAAGGTAGTAGGGCTTGAGATCTAGAAATGAGAGACTGGAAGAGGTAGCATAACATGAAGGAGCCAAAAGGCTACAACTCAGAAGATTTATAATTGTTTTTTCTTCGTTATATATAGTATCTTCGTCTTGAGGTACTAAATAGGTGGACAACTTTATTGGTTTTGACTGGATGTTCTAAATTTGCTTTAGGATTGTGGTTTGAGAACCTCACAATTTTTTTTCTGAAGCTTGAATGCTTATTAATGTTTCAACAAAAATATGACAATGATTCTTTCTGAGTTATTTTTTTCATGTTCATCTTTCTTGGAATTTGTCAAAGAAGAAAATTGTTGCATGCCGCAAATTCTCTAATTTGTCTTCAACTTTAGGCAAAATCTTGTCCGGCTGCAGAAATAATAGTTGTGAAGTATCAAATTTAATTGGACTCTGCTTGCTCAAAGCAAGGTGAAGGTTTTCTACTGAAATATTCTGTAAGAAAAGTTAGGACCAGAAAAGCAAATACAACAAACACTTTTCTTATATCGATTATCAACAATGCCATTGCCATATTGGATAATCCAATCATCAAAGAAGTTCTTGCTTGTACTCGTTGTAAGAAGACATCAATTGGATTTAAACAGCCATGAAACACATGAAATGCTACTTGAAAGAGACTGATGCCAAGCTCCACGGGGAAACAAAATATCAGCAAATTGAAATCATGTTATTAGAGATTTTGATTATGATGTAGAGAATACACAACAAATCCGGTTAGCAAGAATGCACACCATTGCAGCCATCATTTCCACTTGCAATTTCTACCTTCCATCTATGTTTTTCCTTTCAAATGTAACGCAATACACATATTCAGAACCATCACCATTTCATTTCTTAGCAATTAAGTTCAACAAAGCTAGACATATGCAAGAGTATGCCAATAAACGCCAATAAACTTTGAACGTTTTCATTTGAGTGATATACGTAGCAAGAGACTCTCACAAGTTTGAAAAAAACCGCATTGCCTTACTTTTCTCAAGAATGAAATCTCTATGAATACATAAGAATAGAGCAACAAATAGCCACTTATTCAGTTATTGCTGCAAAGTGAGAAATCATAGACTCATTCACAAATGAGAAATTCGCATTCAATTTCTTACTTTTTGATGCCAAGGAAAGTGGGTTCGTACCTACGTGGAGGTGCCACAAGGAATGCAATCCGAGTCAGATGCCAAGTATGTTGATGTAGGACACAGCAAGGGTGGAACAAAGGCAGAGACCAAGGGCTTCCCAGACAGAGCTTGAGGGTGGCAATGCTGCGAGGGCGATAGCGCAGGATGAATACACGACAACAGTCACAGTCCGATGCTTAGGTCCAGAGTCAAGGTCCTGTATGTTTTTCTCTCTAGGATTCTAGAGTGAGAAAGTGAAAATGTGAGAGTCCTAAAAATGTCCAACCTCAATGTTCCGTCTAAATGAATTCTCAAGACCTTTATTTATAGAGATTAAGATGATGATGTCATTAACTGACACGTGGCGCCCCCCAAAAGTGACACGTCACCGGGGGGTCCACAGGTGTTGGTGCTCCACGGACTGTCGGATCGCATATTCACCTGGTCTGCCCCGCACAACGTCACTCTGCCTGTTTGGAAAGACTGGCTCCTACAACTTTAGTGTGGCCAGAGAACCCCTTGATCTAGCCTCCAATCCAAGCCCTTGCAGAGTCCCACAGGCCTGGCAGCGGTGGGGAAGACCCGACGCCCAACTGCCAAGTGAACTAGGCGCGATGCCCTCCGAAGACCTACTCCCATCTCGAAGTGACCCGGGGGTCATAGTCCCTAGGGGTGCCGACGCAAGCCCCCAGTGCCAGAGCACGTAGGCCAGTCACGCAAGCACCCTGACAGAGATAGTGTCCTGGAGGAGTCGCCTATTCCGCAGGCCGAGGTAGCATCCCGGAGGAGCCGTCTACCTGGCCGGCCAAGGTAGCATCCCGGAGGAACCGTCTACCTGGCAGAAGGGGAGTCTTCGTGCTGGAGCACTTGGAGCTCCCTGGCAGAGATAGTGTCCCGGAAGAGTCGCCTATCCCCGCGAGTGAGTCATTGTGCCGGAGCACTCGAAGCGCGTCAAGGTATCATCCCGGAGGAGCCGTCTACCTGGCGGAAGGGGAGTTGAAGAGCTCCCTGGCGGAGATAGTGTCCCGGAGGAGTCGCCTATCCCTGCAGGATGTTGAACACTCCGGAGAGTGGGTCGAAGTATGTTTCATGACCAAGGCAAGGTGCGCATGGTGTGGTGAATGAGTGTGGTGAATGAGTGTGGTGCCCGGGGGCATGTAACATGATTGTGGCGCATGGGCGCGATGAAGTAAGTAAGGTCCCGGGGGCACGTCTTTATTAGTGGCACGGCGCATGGGCGCGATGTAGTGTGTATGGTGCCGAGGGCACGATAGTGTGACAGAGAGCCTGGGGGCACGGCTGTATAAGCGGCGCGGCGCACGGCCGCAGTGTAGTGTTGAAGTGCGGCGTCCGGACACCGGCGATGGGGGTCGCGGAGTTGTGTCCTGGTGACGGGGTCGCAGAGTTGTGTCCGGGCGACGGGGTTGCGGAGTTGTGTCCGGGCGACGGGGTCGTGGAGTTATGTATGATCCCTTGAAGAAAAGTGAAGGTGTTAAGTATGGAGACCAAAGGCCAACCCATAGAGGAAGTCCAAGGCCAACCCTTAGGGGGAGGCCAAGGCCAACGCCAAGGGAAGGCCGAGGCCGACCCCCAAGGGGAGGCCGAGGCCGAGGCCGACCCCAAGGGGAGGCTGAGGCCGAGGCCGACCCCAAGGGGAAGGCCGAGGCCGAGGCCGACCCCAAGGGGAAAGCCAAGGCCGAGGCCGACCCCTTGGGAAGGCCAAAGCCAACTTCCTTGGGCAAGTGCCATGGTGTGCCGATGGGCGACATGCGAAGTGCGACGGTCGAAGTGTCATGAGGCTTTGCGCGAAAATGAGCTTCTGAGTGACGAAGTAACGTAACGAAAGTGAGAAGTGCACGTGACTTGAGCGTGCATGCTTTGACCGGTTGTGAGCGTTGAAAATGACTGTTGCTTATGCGGACGTGTCATGGAAATGGGACCCCAGTGGGCCTTTGGGTGCGACCAAAATAGGTTGGGAACACTTTTACTTGTCAAATTAACTAGGTTCAAAACAAATTGCTTCAACTCATCTCCATAGCAAGTGTGCAGCGTGGCTATAGCAACACCCGCTGTAAGAGGGTGCCACCTTTTTAGTATTGGATTGCATATTTCCTTCTACTTAAAGGCAAGGTCACTAACATCTTGTGCAAGGATCGAAGGCACATGAAAAAGATTTTTAAGACTTTTTGCATTTACCTTCTTCCTTTCTTGTCAAGAGATCGTGGTATAAACGATGAAGTTCTACAATAAGGGGAGGCAAAAATTTTACATTGCTAAAAGCCATACACCATAACCAAGCATACAAGATATCAAAGTGGGCTAAAATTCAAAATCTTGGAGTAGGCATGATCCTCTGTTGACTTTGCATCTTTTCCAACTTCAAGTAACGTATTATCTGCAGCAAAGGGCATGTCGTTTTGGCTTGGCCAATAATAACATAATGATGAAATAAGATCCATAAAAAAACAAAGATTACGGAAGTGTGGAATAGCTCCAATGGTAGAACAATTGCCTCGATGCATCTTCCAAGCTGAAAACAAGTGCGAAACATGGAAACTCGTCAGTTAACTTTTGACAAATTATGATACATTAGAGTATCATAACAAGAACTAGCCATAAAATTTGTATTTTGGTATAGTATACAAGTTCATATAACAAACTCGTAAAAGTTGCTCAATACTTTCGCTTTTCTATGCACAAAAGGAAATCAACTATTGAACCCGCCAAAAATCCAACCAAAAGTCAAATTTCACCATTATAATATGCAGGGTGTATATTGGATGACATTCTTGTTAATTAGAAAAGCCCCTGCTCACACAACATTCCCATGGGAATGCTACGCTCATTCTTTTAACGACGACCAACTCATGTCCAACACATTACCTCACCCTCTGCTATAAAACCTTAACTGGTTAAGAAAATTGGTCCAACAACATGCTTAATACTTCATTGCAAGCACAGATTGAGTGGAGCGACCATTCAAGGCGCACCAAGTAAAATGCAACAACATAATAGAGTGCGAACTACTACGAATAATGATTTACACTTTCCTCTTCCCACGTCTTCCAACCATAGAACTATTATGTAGTTGCCAGTCACCATTGAAAAATTGTAGGAAAAGACTAATGCATCAAGGGAATACTAAGTTGAAATTAACAACAATAGGTGCAGTTCTTGGTAGTATTATATCGGCAGCGCCAATGCTAGAGTAGACAAAGTTGTCTACGCTGACTGCGGTCACCTTCTTGCAATGGTAACCAGCAGGTCCACGAGACGATGACATGTTTGCGACACAAAAGGCTTGCACCGACGCATAAGAGGCACATAAAGAGAGAGAGGAAAGATAGAGAAGAATGGGAGAAACATCTTCATCACGTATTGTGGGCAATTCAAATAGCTTGAACAAACCCATTCAAACATCAAACAGGTGGTGGGCAATTCGCAATACAAGGAGCAAAATAAGAGTAAGTGAACATGAAAAGGTTTCAATTAGGGAGAAGGGAGGACTCGATGGTGGGTATTGTGGCGTGACGGTGGTCAATGGAAAAAAGGCACAAGGCGATGGTAAAAATGGGCAGACGGTGGCGACGAATAAGGAGAGGACGGCGACAGATAAAGGAGCGCAAGATGGGAAGAAGGCGGGGGTCTCCCTTGTTTTTGTGGGAAGGGAAGAGATCGCTCGATCTGCTAGTGTGGTTGAGCTGTTGAGGCAGGAGTGAGCGCATGGGAGAGAAAAGCTAAGGGAGGAGAAGAAATGAACTGAAAAGAGGAAGAAAAAAAAAAGTTTTAATATTTACCTTATGTCATTTTGGTAGTATGCCACATAAAACTTTTCTGTGGCAAAGTAACATATCTTATTTTCCCTTTCATTTATGGGTTGATTTTTACAAATTTAGATCTTCATAAGTTACCAAGCTACCTTTATCGATGGAGTTTCTAAAAGCAAGTAACTTCATTTGAGGGCTGAGTTTCACAAATTTAAATCTTCATAAGTTACCAAGCTAACTTTATCGATGAGTTTCTAGACAAAAATGTTCGCTGTTTAATCTCACAAGTCTAATCATTAGGGTTGGAAGGAGCGTGAAAAAAAAAAAGGGTACTACCAAATTTTATGTCATCTAAAAATGTGGAAGCCCTCCATCAAAGCACCAGAAAATGATTGAGTAAGAGCCATCAGAAACGTGATTAGGTGTTGGAGGCCACATGTATCCAATTATTTTTCGATGCTATTTTGAAATTTGAAGTGTGAATTTATTTTTGAATCAAGAATTAAAAGAGTAACTTTAAAGGATCCATATCCAAATGGGTTCCAATTTTCTTTTCTTTAATTTTTTTTGTTTTACTTTTAGTTGTCTGGTTTCTATTCTTTAAATTCTATAGTAAAAAACACAAAGTCATACGGTCTCCATCCCAATCCACTACAAAGATCAGATCGCAACCAACTCAACCCCATCATCGCTCGTCATCGCCATAACCACCACCTTTACGTGAGCCCTCATATGGTCTAGACTGATTCAGTTTTCCGCCCACCAAGCTTTCACTCGATTTATGATTTGATTTTGGCTGGTTTGTTGGCTAATTATTTCGTAGAACACATAAATTGGACCCAACTTTGGTAAAGCCCAAATTTCCTTTTTTTTCCCTTTCTTGACAATTCAGATCCCCTGTGGTACAAAAATAAACATAAATCATGATTTTAGCCACCATGATGTCTATTTGTAAGCGACTTTCTCATTATAGTAAACGCATCTTCCTTTTTTGTGGTGGTTGCTGTAATTTTTTGTGGCATAAAATGCTTTAATGACATCTCCGTTGTTACTTTTTTTTCCAACTGATATGAAAGATGTACATTCAACCAGATGTTTCTATGTGGTTTCTTATGAGCATGCTTAGCTAACATATGAGCTACCTCGTTCCTCCTACATTCATTATACGAAAAGCGGCATTGACTAAAAGATCTAGTTATAGATTGTCATTCGTATATGATCACTTCGATCTCAGGTCTTGGTCCAGATTGTCCTTGTAACAGGTTAACAATGCATTTATTCTCTCCTTCTAAGATGATTGATCTAAATCCCAATTCTTGTGTCAACTTCAACCCTTCTTTCGCTGCTATTGCTTTGAATATGAGAGCGCTCGTGCAATTTTCCAAAGGTCTATTTCGACCTGCAACTAACATTCTAAAGTTATCTCAAATAACCACGCCAAGTCCTCCTTTACCTGTATTCGCCACCCAAGATCCGCCATAATTGATTTTCAAAAAATCAGTGTCGGGACATGTCTAATCTTGTCGTTGAATCAGTGAAGTTCCTGACGTCATAGAAATACCTCTATCCAAACAACTACTATATTGCAACTGCGCCAAACTCATTAGTGTTAGAGGGTCACTAGTCTGTCCCTTGAACACTTTTGCATTTCGACATTTTCAGATGCGCCACAACACCCAAGTGTCAAGTTCTTTCAATTGAGTCGCCTGATCTGTTGCTTATAATTGGTACATCAAATTGTTCCACCATTCATATAAACATATACCTAGGGCTGCGACTTTAAGTTTTATTGATTTTACTAACCCAACCCAAAAAAAAATTAATTTTGCCCAACCCAACCCACCTAAGTATAAAGTGGGTTAGAATTAGCTAAGCTTATATAATAATGGGTTATTTGCGTTAGGCTTTTGAAACCCATTTGATAAAAAGTCACATTTTTTGAACAACCACCACCGCCGGCCGTCGCCGACCACCACGGCTGCCAGCGGTCACTGCCGCCGCACTGCCGACCGTCGTCGACCACCACTATTGGCCGTCGCCGCTCAGTTGTCTCTGATCACCACGGCCGCTGGCCACCGTCGGCAGCCACCACCATGGCGGCTACAACCATCATTGGCCACCACCATTCCACTTTTTATTTAAATATAAAACATATTTATTCTAATTTAATTGACCCATTGAAACCAAAAAAAAACCCACTAACCCAACCCAACTCAACCAAATTTATTCATTTTTTCTTGGGTTAAAGCTCGTTGGGCTTTTTAAACATATCGATTTTTTTGGTTTGGGTAAAAAATCAACCAACCCATTCAAGTTACACCCATACATGTACCTGAAATTCTTCGCATGAGTCCATCTATTGGGGAGATAAACCAACACGCACGACTAAAATGACAGTCCCGAAACAAATGAATGGTTGTTTCCAGAACAAAATTGCACAAAGGACATATACCATCCACTTCTAGCTTCCTCTTATGCAAATTATCTTACCATTTGAGATTCAATTTCACGTATTTCTTACCTAGCTTATGTCAAAAGTATTGCAAAAACATAATTTTTTTTTCAAACTATGGCTTGGCCCGATTATTACGGAATATTCGGTATCAATTGACGCCACACTAATGAATTAAGGAAGGGTCAAATACACGTAGGTACCCTGGAACTACCACGAAATCTCAATTAAGGGTCCCAAAGTTTAATTTTTACACATAAGGGCCTGTAACTCCAAATTTGCAATAAGTAAGGGCATCCGTCCATTTTCTTAACGATCCAAGCTTTTCCGTTAGGGGCATTTTTGGGTTTTCATATTTGGGTGTTTCCCGCCTTTCACTGTTGACAATCTTCTTTCCCTCTCTTTCCATCTATTTTTCCCACCTTTCCCTATCTATACATACACGTGTGTATATATATACATACTGAGCTTTCTACAGAGGAGGGAGATGGAAAGTAATGAGATGTATTGCTACTGCGGTAGGAGGCCCAGATCTGTGACCTCCTGGACAGCCAAAAACCCGGGAAGAAGATTTTGGGTGTGCTTGAAACCGAAGGTAAGATCCCAAAATTTGAATGATTTTGACTTATTTTAAACTGAATAATAGGTAAGACCAGATCTGAATGCATGTTTCAGGGTAAAGATTGTGGCTTTTTTGGATGGCGTGACCCAGAGATGGGTGCAAGATCGAAGGAGGTTATACCTGGACTGCTGTGCAAGCTCAATTCGTTAGAGAAGAAGCAAAAAACAGAAAGAAGGGCCTGCATAGTTGTGATATTGGTTTCTTGGTTTGTATATTGGTTCATGTATGCAAACTCAGGGAGTACAACTGGGAAAGGGAAAGGGAATTTGGAGCTGATGCAACTGTAGGTGTTAGGATTAAGTTAGGTATGTAGTGTATTAGGGTCTTGTGTATGCACCTTGAAACCTTGGAATGTTGTGTATGCATTTTGAAGATGAATGAAAAAAGGTTTGCCCTATATGTTGTGAAATGACAAAAGCATGTGTGGTATGGTCAATTTAAGAAACAAGGGAACAAAACATAGGACCACCCATGCTCCTCTGTTTTATAAATGCACACTTCCTAACACAAAATGCAAATGCAAAAACAGCTATGCAAAAACAGAAACCATGCTTGCCAAATGCAAATACAAATGCAAAACCTAAACTCACATGTTGAACCAAACATCTATGCAAAAACAGCTCTGCCAAATGTTGAACCAAACATCAATGCCAAACATCAATGCTGAACCAAAACCCAAAACCCAAATCCAAATCCAATGCACATCCTGACAGTGGCTTAAATGAACCCTGCCAAACATCACCAACCCTTCCAACTCACAAACACAAGCCTCACAAATGCAATACCAAACAATCCAATTCTTGTCAATGACAGTCAAATAAATGGAAAAGAGAGCATTGTGTTTCCCAACCAAACTGTACAATTTACAAAATAAAAAATTACATTGCATTAAGTCACAATATCTGTTACAGAAGATGCCAACATCACATGACTTAAAGCAAAAGTGCAACCAGAAAGCTTCACAATTGTCTGAGCTTTAACAGGCATTACAGGACTGTACATTTATCAAAAGCCTCCCCTTATCAAAAGCTACCCCTTTAACAGGCATTACAGGACTGAGCTTCACAAATTTCCTCCCCTTATCAAAAGCTGTACATTTATCTTCAAAAAGTCCCACACCTAACCCAAACCCCTAAAAGATTGCTACACTACTAATTCTAACTTCACTTCTTCCCCTTCCCTCTGCTTCTTGTTGTTACTCCATCCCTGGCAGTAGCTTGTAGAGGTGATAAAGAGGCATATTTCTTCCCCTGCCTCTGTGCAATGGTTGAGGGCACTGCACAAAGGCTGGATGTGCATCAGCAGCAGTTGTCCCTGGGGTGCTTGACTCTGTAGGTCCATAAGAGCCTGCAAATGTGTAGACCTGCACAAGGTGTGCTCAGTGGTTAAACATGTGTTTCAAGTAAAAATTACACTGTGGTTGGGCTTGTAGGGTTTACCTGAGGTGCATTGGAAGATGCAGCTGGATTTTGAGTGGAGCTCCTGAGAGTATTTCTTTGAACCTGAACCTATATTAGTGAATAAAAGGAAATTATGCATACTGATGGTCAAGTATTGAAAAAATATATGATACGCAAAGTCTCACTTGAAGCTTTTTTCTTCTCATGTGCCTAGCTGCTCTGTCACTATCATGTGTTGCATCTGTATCTTCATCAATTGGTGGTGGCTGGCTTAGGTATACTGTGGTTGGTTCTTCTGTCACTGGTGCTGCTCCTGGTGGTTCTGGTGCTGCTCCTGGTGCTGGTGCTGCTGCTGCTACTGGGACTGAACCTCCTGCTGTTGCTGCTGCATCTCTTTCTGGTTCTGCTTGGCTTGATCTATGTACATTCCTGTTGTAACTTCTTCTATTGTGCCCCCCTCTCCCACAGAGTGTAACTTACAGTGTCTATTAGATCTAGGGATTTTGTTTGGGTTTGAAAGCTTATATGCACTCCTTCTTCTAAGTTTTCTAGGCCTGCCTGGTTGTTTGTGGAAGTCTGGTGGCAAGATTGAGGGCAAGCCACATTTTGGCCACATCTCAGGAGAATCCATGGGGCTTATGCTGTGTTCATATGCTTTGTTGAAGGTTGATACCCTGTAGCAAGCATTGACATAATTCTCTGGTAATTCCCCCTTGAAATGTAAACAGGAAATGGCATGGATGCAGGGTATACCACTCAAGTCCCACTTTCTACATGTGCAACTGTGGTCCACAATTTCAACCCTATACCTTTCACCCCCTACACAATTCACCTCAAACTTTCCACTCCCAGAATGTGATGGAATACAACTTCCACTATCCACTTTCCACATTTCTATCAAGTTCTGTATCCTTGGACATATATCTCCAGTCCATTTTTCAGCCAACTCCCTTTGTTTTTGCAGCCTATTCATTAACTGAACCCTAACCACTTCTAGCATTGTCAATATTGGTTGATCCCTTGATTCAAGAATTCTGCTATTAAATGACTCACACATGTTGTTACATACCATATAACACTTGGGGAATGTGTTGAAATGGGATCTTGACCACTGATGAGGTGGCTTCTCAATCAACCACATGTATGCCTCTTGACTGACCTTCTTAAGTTCTTTCATCCAATGCTCAAACTTAGGAATCTGAGTAGCCTTAGCAGCTCTCACCAACAAATCATGCAAGTTCTTCCCTTTATGTCCAGCTCTCTTATAATTCTCAAGCAGATGCATCACACAGAACCTGTGGTCTGAGTTTGGGACTGTGGATTCTAGTGCAGGCACTAATCCTTTTTGCTTATCACTCATAAATGTCCATGCACTTTGGTTTACCATGCCTATATCATCTTTCAATAGCTGCAAGAACCACTCCCATGAATCCTTGCACTCTGACTCAACCACAGCATATGCTAAAGGGTATATTTGGTTGTTAGGATCCACCCCTACAGCACACAAAATCTGCATATGGTTGGGCCCTTTAAGGTGGCAGCCATCAAGCCCAATAAGAGGCCTACATGCAGCCTTGAAACCAGCCTTTAGTGGCCCTAGGCAGCAATAAAATCTCTCAAACTTTGGATTTCCTTCAGATATGCTACCCTCAACACATTTGACTACACATGTGGTCCCAGGGTTCAATCTTTTTAACTCTGCAACATAGTCCCACAGCCTTGAAAACTGCTCAACTATTATCCCCTCAACAAGTTCCATAGCCCTTTTCCTTGTTCTGTATACCTGAGCCCTATAAATATTCATCACCACATCTTTCATCACAAGCCATGTACAAGGGTTTCCTTCAGGGTTCTCAGGTTTACAACATGCTCTAAGTTTCCATTTACTATTCTTTACAAATGTAATTGGTCTTCCCTCCCTAATGACATACATCTTGATGGCATCTCTTACCTGTGTATGGTTACTAAAAATCATTCCCAACTCAAATTTAGGATGCTCCATGGAGCTCTCAGCATTAAACTCTGCAAAACCCAATTCATTGTTTACTTCATCATCAGATGAACTTAATGCATGTTGTATCTGTCCACCAGAGAAACAATCATCATCAGATGCAACATCCCTTCTCATTCCCCTTCTCAAGTAGGGTACCAGTAAACTCTGCAGCTCTGTCTATGTTTGTATCAAATAAAAGGTCATCACACTCAGACCCAAACTCACTGTCATCCATTTCTTCATAAGACCTGTCACTTTGACTGTCACTGTCAGCTTCCATGATTGGTCCACCATGAACACCCACCTTTGTTTCCATGTTTACATTTTCCCCCTCATCACCATTGTCTCCCTCAGTTTCCATGCCTAAAGGCATGTTGACATCCCCCCCTCATCACCATTACCCCTATCTGTTTCCATGCCTAAAGGCCTCTCAGCATTTCCTCCCCCATCACCATTGCCACCCTCTGTTTCCAGCCCTAAAGGCCTCTCAGTATTCCCTCCACCATCAACATTGTGACCCTCTGTTTCCAGGCCTAAAGGCCTCTCAGCATTCCCTCCCACATCAACATTGCCACCCTCTGGTTCCAGGTCTAAAGGCCTCTCAGCATTCCCTCCCACATCAACACTGTCACCCCCTGTTGGCCTCTCAGCATTCCCTCCCCCATCAGCCCTGTCACCCACTGTTTCCAGGCCTAAAGACCTCTCAGCACTCCCTCCCAAGTCAGCCTTGTCACCCACAGTTTCACTGCCTGAAGGCATCTCATTATTCCCTCCACCCAAATAAAAACCAACTCTCATGTCATTAGGAATAACTCTACCATCATCATCTAACTCTTCTATGACCACTGAAGGTCTTCCATGTACATCTTCTAACCCTTCAAGATGAGTTTCATAATACTCATAAAACATATCATCCTCAGACACTTCTTTCAAATACATTTCAATCTCTCTGTGTTCGGGTATAAAGGGGCACATTTGAACTAATCCACTATCAGTTTCAACTCTAACTAACCCAGACTCTAAGTCCTTCCCATATATTTTGTAATAAAATTTGGTATAGCCTTTCAACCCAATTTCTTCACACATTTTTCCTAACTCAATCATTGACATGCACTCCTCATCACAGTAGTCAATGTATCTAACATGGCAAGGGTCATACATTTTGTGAGGTCTCATGTAAAAATGACCCCCAAACATCAATTTTATAGTAAAAAAGGTGGAGCCTTTCCCTGCATAAAATAATTGCACACATGGGACCACCATTAACACCTATATCACATCCTAGCAACGTTTTTACATAGAACACAATATTACATGTATCCATTACTCGTTACATACATCACATTTTTCATATCACATGCATATACATTACTGGTATACATAAAATCGTACTCTACCATCATCAATTAAGGTTAAGAAACAAACGACACTTACTGTATAATGGTTGCCCATGGTCGTAATCCTCAACGTTCCTTATCCCCCAAGACATTGTGTGATTCCAGTTCGAAACTAGGGTTTGGATCGCGATTTGGGGGTGAATGGTACGAGATTAGGGTTCAACGAAATTCTTTTAGGGATTTTAGGTTAGGTGAAAAGGTTTTGGCAGTTAAGGCTCCATTTTTGCACACGGCTTTTGAAACACCCAAATATGGAAACCCAAAAATGCCCCTGACGGAAAAGCTTGGATCGTTAAGAAAATGGACGGATGCCCTTACTTATTGCAAATTTGGAGTTACAGAGCCTTATGTGTAAAAATTAAACTTTGGGACCCTTAATTGAGACTTTGTGGTAGTTCCAGGCTACCTACGTGTATTTGACCCATTAATGAACATATATATTAGAAACGAAAGATTACTATATTTTGTATCCAACACTTTCAGACGGCACCACCGTACTGATTTTTGGGATCACCGAATATTTTTTTCATAGGACATTTCATCAATTTTGTTGAGGCAGCATCTAGCAATAAACCCTAAGTAAGCCCTAGTATGATGGTGGTTTTGACAATATTGCCTTCCCTCGTAATAATGCTGAGACCAATTAGCCTTTAAATCACATCGGAGCGTCTATGAGAGCCGTTTTTAATCCAACGGCAAACGATGGAGCGGGCACCCAACGTCTAATTTTTCTCCAACGGTCGAAAAACCTTAAAAAAACATACCAAAATTTCCATATTTGCTCTCTGATAACCCCCTTCAAAAATCCTCCAAGAACCCAAATTTAACACCGTCAAAATCTATCTTTCAGCGAAAATCCTCCATTCCAATTTCCAAACCCCTGAAAATGAGTGTTCTTCAGTACCCAGAAGCTTTGAACCCACCATCTGATCTCCAGATATGGAACAACGCAGCATTTGACAATGGTGAATTCGAAGATTCAAGATCCTCATGGTGTCAATCAATCAAACCCGTTCTCGTCAGCGGGTCTGTTGATTCTTCTGATGCAAGCAAGGAGAACCAGAGCCCAGTGTTCATGGACCGTCCTGTTCCGGTCAAGCCCTCTCCGGCGCCGGTCAAGCCACTTCGCCCCAATGGTGCGGTTGAGAATTGTCAAAGTAAGCCAATTAAGGTGAATTCCAAACTGGGTCTTGCTGAGAAGAGTGAAAAGAAGATTGATGTGGAGATAGAGGAGATTGAGAAGGAGATTAGCCGGTTGTCATCAAGATTGGAAGTGCTTAAACTCGAGAAGGATGCGAAAATGGTGGAAAAAAGAGGGAGGGTTGTACCCGCTAAATTTATGGAAGCGAAAAAGGGTGAAGAAACGGTGTCGTTGAGTGGTAGAGTGAAGGTTCAGAGAAGAGGGGTTAGTATGGGTCCATCTGAGATTCTTGCCGGAGGGAAACCCAGGGGTGTTAGTTTATGCCCATCTGAAATTCTTGCCGGTGTTAAGTCCAAGAAATTTCAATTGGGTAAGCAAGAAACCATCACCCCTCTTCAGCAAAATAGGCGAAAATCGTGTTTTTGGAAGTTGCAAAACATCGATGAAGAAGACGTCGTTAAGGAAAGGGGGGAAAGTTTGATCATTAGCCCCAAATCAAGAAAGGCAGTTACGACGGTGGGATGCAAGAAGTCTGTGAAGAAAGATGGGATTTTCGGATCAGTTCAGCCAAAGAAGTTGTTCAAAGAAGGCGAAAAGGTAGGGGCTTCTGTTAAGAAGGTGGTAAAACCGGGCAGGGTTATAGCGAGCCGGTATAATCAGAGTGGTGTTCAGTCTACACCGGGGAATTCTGTTGTGAGGAAGAGGTCTTTGCCAGAAAATGACAAGGATGAGGGGAAAAGGTGCGATAAGAAGCGCGCTTCATCTGTTGGGAAATCACGTGCTAGTTTGAGTGGAGTTAGGGGGAATCAAGGGAATGAGAGTAGGGTGAAGAAGAGATGGGACATTCCTAGTGAGGTGGTGGTTTGTAGCAAATTGGATGTTAACGAGTCCCCAAAATCTGTTGGTATTATGCATGATGTGCTTCCCCAGATTAGGACTACTAGGTGCACCAATGAGACTCCTAGGAGCTCGGGGGCTGCAAAAAGGGTGGCTGAATTGGTAGGAAGAAGATCATACTTTTGCAGCAACGAAGAGGTGGAGCCTTCAGTTTGTCAAGCATTGGATTTTGCAGAAGAAAATTAAAGGGTTTGCATCCAATTCTGGTTTTTCGACTCTAAGTTTGAAATGCAGGTTCAGTTAAGTGAGCTTGTTTGCTCTTAGTTGGGGTATGACTTTTTTACTGGGGTAAGCATTCTTTTGCTTCCTCTCATGCTCTTGGTGAAATGCCGAACATGAGCTTCTAGTATTCCCTTCATTGGCATTAATTTGGATTTTAACTTTGCCTTTTGTGATGAACTTGCATTGGGAAAGCTTCTTTTTGCTTCCTTCAAATGGTTTATAAGTTTTGTTGCAATTCTCTCATTCCATATTGAGGTAGCTTTTCTTGTGCTTTCTGCCTTTACTTTCTTTATGGTTTGCTTAGTGTGGAACTTCTTCCTTTGATCTTAAGAGGATAAGTTTTGTATTTGGCCCTTTCTGAGTGAAACCACCGGATGTGAATCTGATTAGGTTAAAAGGGACCACCCATTGATGTGACCACCCGAAAGAAACTTGTGAAGTTCAGTCTGCTTTTGAACTTCAAAAGAACAGTATACCATGTTGCTTTGGTAAATTGAAGCCTCTAATGTTGGTGGACAATAAGGCTTTTCCCAAAAGAAGATGAATCATTGCTTGTTGAGTTTCTCAAACTTTAGCATGCCAGATCACTGTGTTAGTCCGCCGGATCAAGACACTGAGAGCAGGATGATGAATAGATTGGAAGTCCCATTATGTTATAGCACCAAATAACTCATGAACTGCAAATAGGGTGGCTTAATTTGTAGGGAGGACGCCCATTTTGGCATTCATAAAGTAGTGGAACCTTCAGTTTGTTAAACAGTACCTTTTGCAGAAGGTATTGAATGAAATTGTATGAACCCCTCCTTTTTGCTGTTATGACTCTAATTCCAAACTGTAGGTTCCGCGATGGTGTGACGCATGAGCTTGCCAATGGGTAAGCATTATATTGCTTCCTCCTGATTTTAGACAAATGCGAGCTTCCAGTGTTGCTTTGCTTTGAATTTCCTTTTTGCTTGCCTTTTCTGATGAACTGGTTATGGGTTGTAAGATCTGTTGAAATTTGTCTTTTGGTTTTTTGGATATGGGATAAGCTTTTTCTCCCTGTTTTGCACTTTACTTTTAATGCATTTGCTTTGTTTCTATAATAAGGGTGGTTAATTTGTGAAACTTCTTTGATCAGAGGAGATTAACCATGTGATGGGGTTGCCCTTTTCGAATGACACCAAATCATGATAATCTGATTAGGTAAAATGGGACCGGCCCTTTGGTCTGACCTGTTTTCGAAGTACTTTTGAACTTTGATGGATGCTTTTGAGCTCAAAAAGATAAGTATCATTACTTTCTTTCTCCTGATAATTGCCTTCCCTTTCCTTCTGCAATCAACATGTTAGTTCATATGATATGGGACCAAATGGTGGACTTAACATTCTTCTGAGTGATGAAGACTAAACTATTTTATGGTTGTTATTTTAGGGCATTTTAGCATCTGGTAAGAGTTTCTTTCATTTCTCTGAATCTTGAGCACTACTATTAATGGGTTGTTCTTTAAGTTCAACTTATTGCCAAGCCTAACAAGCTTTTCCCAATTTCATGAAGTTTAGGAGTCGTGATTAATGAAATGAAAATATGTGCCAATTTGTTGTGCATAAGATACGGGAGATAAAATGTGAAAAGAATCGAAACTAGGTAGACGATGAAATGACGACATCATGAAATTTTGAATCTGAGGTAGACAAAGTTAAAATGAGCAGTAAACAACTGTTTGTTATCTAGCCTAATGGTTGTTTAGTACTGACATTGCCATGGAATACTTTATGCCTTTGTGAATTATAAACCAACATAGTGTTTATTGTTTATGAAGTTATCCTCATTAAAAGTTGGTGCTCATTCCACTATTCATTGGTTTCTTTCAATGAGTTTCTAAGGCCATTCTAGAGAATGTTATGAGAAATTTTCTGTCGGCATGTGTTATACGGTTCCCTTGTTCGAAATGTTTGACGGAGCTATATAAAGATGAGCTGTACCTCTATCTCTGACTTTCAAGTGTGTAACTAAATTGAATTAGCCAGTAAACCAAGATTGTTTAAACGGTAGAGTATATGAATCAAGGTTATTATTTTGCATTCAGATAGAACAAACCCCTAAGCAGAGAAGAGCTGATAGTTCATGCCTGCTAGCAAGAGTATACTAGGCACTAGGCGCAGAAGAGTTGATCTATGCCTAAGCATAGAAGAGCTGATAGCTCATTTTGCAACTTCCAAGTAGAACAAACCTTCTAACGATAGATGCCTGCTAGCAAGAGTATATACCAAGCACTAGGCGCAAAAGAGTTGATCTATGTATACCCACATATGAAAGCTCTGTAGGCATACACTTGCTCCCCACCCCACCAAGTATTCATACCACTTAGTGGTTTTACTCTTGGTAGGTGCTGAAGGAGCTGCTTAGTGATGCTGATTATGGGGATCAAACAGCTTGGTCTGTTGGGCTTCATTTTCTCCGCATAAGCAGTAACTTCAACTAGTTTTGTTCCAGTAGGCAAGCAAAGCATGTCGTGACCGTTTGCAATTTTTATGTATCCTGGTGGGTGTTGACTCCGAATCTCTGATGGAAACCAATGGATATTTGACTGGGTAAACATGTATTCAAGGCATAACATATAGATTCTTTCTCCTGATAATGCACCGAAAATGCATCTTCATAGACGACAAATTTTAGATGGATTATCAGGAGAAAGAATCTACTCAAAATGGTAAAAGTAAAAAGTTAACATAACAAGCTTATGACAGGAGCAACTTGGTTCATTTATTTGCATGCTTGGTGGTCTATCTGCTGTGAGTCATGCTGATCGTGAAGTTCCCACACTGTTTCACATCCAACTTCATGATGGGGTTATACTGTACCAAAACGAGCTACTCACTTGAAATACCAGACCAAGCAACTCATATAGAACATGGAGCTCTACTCATTAGAGGTATTTGAACTGCAACTCCCATCCAGGTTCAGGTGGATTGGCTGTATTCTTATGAAAATTTGTAGGCATACTTCATAGCGAGTTCTTAGAAGCCGTCTTTCTAAATCATTGGCTTGTACTTGTGTTAATTGACTAAAAGTTGGTACTTTTAGAAATCAATCAAATAAATAATAACAAGGCACCAAATGAAAAGAAGGGAAAGTGTGGAAGGAAATCCAGAGGGATATATATATTTTTTAGTGAAAGTAAATGAATATCAATATACCCGTGTTCATTTTCTAACTAATTTTTTTTTTATAAGAGAATTGCATTGATAATAGAAAAAGAGTGTCCAGCCTTAAGGCCATACAAAGAGTTACATAAATAAAACAACACGGTTAAGCTATACATGCATGTAAAAAATAACGCACATCACACATATCTATGAGTAAAAGCTTCACAGCAAACAAAAGATGCTATCTCCAAGCACTGTCATCAACCCAGTCCTAGTAGATGGTAATACGGGCATGACACGCAAACCTAGCAAGGGAACGTGCTTCCTTCAAAAGATAGGGATCCGGCTTAGCAATGCTAAAATGATGGTAGTCAGTTACAATATAACAAAAATTATAGATGATGGGCGCCACCGTGTCTAAGATATCCTCAGATCCTACCATCAGATCAAGGAGAAAACAAGACTCAGTAAGAACTCTTATATGTAAAAATCTTTTTTGAAGTGCCCAAGTAGTGCTATAAGAAGACCATGCGTTAAAGCAGTATAATTGTTTGACAACAAAGTAGAGAAAGTTGCGGAGGCACATCTGGAGTTATTTACGTAACAAGATAAACCAATACTCGCCCGGAGACGATTATTATCAAAAGACGAATGAATGACCATGGTAGCAATGCGGGGGTTCAAGCAACCACAAAGCGTAGGGGCAGCATGCACAATGATTGGATTAGACCTGAACCCCGGAGCAGATGATTGAGTTTTGGTAGGGCTTCTAGGTTGTGGTAGAGAACGTGGAGAGGTGGGTAGTCTAGAAAGGCCAGAATGGAAAGAATTTGTGTTATAATAACCGAAGGGTTGAAGGGTATATTGCGGAAAACAAGATTGTTCCTATGTAACCAGATGAACCAAAAAATGACAAAAAAGTATATAGAGCTTAGGACATTGGAGTTTATGGAAAAGGAACCAATCCAAGCAATAAGCCATTCTCTTCCAGAACACGGAATTTCATCGGTGTGAATACCAAGAGGTATATCAAACCAAATAGGTCGAACAGAGGGGCATTCCAAGAAGAGGTGGTTTGGATCTTCACAGTGAAGATCACACAAAGGGCAGGTATCAATCGGTTGAATGTTGAGTCTTTTCAAGTTCGATAAGGTGGGAAGCCGATCCCATAGGATCTGCCAGATCAAGAAGCAAATCTTAAGAGGTAAAGGCAGTTTCCATAGCTTTTTCCAGATTCGGGCAGAGGAAGTACTGGGTGGGTATGGTAACTTCCTATCCGAATCTAGCTCCAAAGATTTTGCATTATAAAGCATGTAATAGGCCGAGGAAACTGTAAACTCCCCATGTACCGCTTTCCCCCAGACTAGTTGGTCATCAAAATCTAGCTCCAAAGATTTTGATTCCGTGCGTTGCACACGAAACAGTATGTAAAAATCATAAAATTTTTATTTGACCACTTGAATGGATTTCGTAATATAACTATGTTATGAATAACCATATATAAAAAACATATGAAAGAAGAATATGAATTTCTTCGAATGTCAAAATTATAAGCGAGACTTAAAAAATGTTTTCCGTACAATAAGACGTTAGATGATTATAAGGAAAATTCTTGAAGTGTTGACCCTATCTTATGATATATTAGTAACAAAAAGAAGTGGAGCTTAATAACGTTTTATTAGAAAGAATGTCATCAAATATTGCAGATGAGATATAAAAAAGGAAAAAAAGATAACACAAAAATAAATTTGGTTACAAATAAGAAGATTGAAGAAGTAAGATATAAAAAAAAAATAGGTTTACCTTAGGTAATTTTTTCTATGTAAAGATACGGTGAATAACATGGAATCATCAAATTTTACAACAACTAAGAAATGCACTAAAACTCTTCTTCCACCGAAACTTTTTTTTTTCTTGAATCGATACTGGCGTCCCTGAATCTTCCAATTCTCTGGCCAATTATTTTCTCTCTAAAACTTTAAATACTACATAATGAGAAAACTAAAATCTTGAAAAGATGCACCAAAACATGGACAAAAAAGAACAAGATCAAAAGCGAAGGCCGCCTAACATCATTTAATTGTGAAACATGTTTTCTACATAACATTCAATACGACAAGCAAAATATGTAGATCGATTCACAGTGAGTATTCAAGATAAATGATGTTGTGTGAAAGAAACACATAAAGCTTTTATCAAAATAAAAAGAAAAAAAGAAGAAACAACAAAAGTTAACGAGTGCCAAAAAACACTTGCGATGATGAGTGGATTCATCCTGTTGAACAAAAGAAAGGATGACATGGATTAGACAATTTTAACATATATGTAAGTCAAAGAGGAAATATTGCAGTTAGTTAATTTGGAGCGATTCAGGTAGAGATTTTAGGAGACTAATTGAAAAAAGATGACGATGTTAAGAGTTTCAATTGAAAGAAAAATCAGTTAAGGCTAATATGTGTAAATGAAAATCTTCAATCATTCATTTGAATGACTAAATTTTAGGGATATAATTCCATAAGTGAATATATTAGAGGAGATTTTTTTAGTCCACATGACAAGAAAAGAAAGTGTCCACCTAGGCGATGAGGTGGATACATTCTCTCTGTTTCAACTTTCATATATGTATAATTAGATTAGATTTCAGCACCATATTTGACTCCATATGCGCTTAGATTATCTCCTAAAGGAATACAAGTTATATTTACAATGAAATGTGGACATGTATGAACATTTGAAAATTTGAATATCCACGTACAATTCTAATTCTTTTAGTAGGAGAGAGATTTTTTTTTTGAATAATAATAGACACACACACATATATATGTATGTATGTATAAGATTGCATAACAGCTAAGTTACACCAAGCTTATAAAATATATATACATATATATGACATCCATATCCTCTAGCACAACAATATAGAGTTTTCAAAGAAAAGGTACATAAAAAAATTAAAGAGCATACTATAAAAGCCAAAAAATTAACCCGAAACAAACTCCAACAAAAAAACTTTTTTTTTTTGTTGTGTTTTTTCTCCTAAGCAGAGAAGAGCTGATAGTTCATGCCTGCTAGCAAGAGTATACTAGGCACTAGGCGCAGAAGAGTTGATTTATGCCTAAGCATAGAAGAGCTGATAGCTCATTTTGCAACTTCCAAGTAGAACAAACCTTCTAACGATAGATGCCTGCTAGCAAGAGTATATACCAAGCACTAGGCGCAAAAGAGTTGATCTATGTATACCCACATATGAAAGCTCTGTAGGCATACACTTGCTCCCCACCCCACCAAGTATTCATACCACTTAGTGGTTTTACTCTTGGTAGGTGCTGAAGGAGCTACTTAGTGATGCTGATTATGGGGATCAAACAGCTTGGTCTGTTGGGCTTCATTTTCTCCGCATAAGCAGTAACTTCAACTAGTTTTGTTCCAGTAGGCAAGCAAAGCATGTCGTGACCGTTTGCAATTTTTATACATCCTGGTGGGCGTTGACTCCGAATCTCCGATGGAAACCAATGGATATTTGACTGGGTTGAAGCACTAGCTAAACATGTATTCAAGGCATAACATATAGCTTGTTATATTTGACTGGGTAGCTAAACATGTATTCAAGGCATAACATATAGATTCTTTCTCCTGATAATCCACCGAAAATGCATCTTCATAGACGACAAATTTTAGATGGATTATCAGGAGAAAGAATCTACTCAAAATGGTAAAAGTAAAAAGTTAACATAAGAAGCTTGTGACAGGAGCAACTTGGTTCATTTATTTGCATGCTTGGTGGTCTATCTGCTGTGAGTCATGCTGATCGTGAAGTTCCCACACTGTTTCACATCCAACTTCATGATAATGTCACGATGGGGTTATACTGTACCAAAACGAGCTACTCACTTGAAATACCAGACCAAGCAACTCATATAGAACATGGAGCTCTACTCATTAGAGGTATTTGAACTGCAACTCCCATCCAGGTTCAGGTGGATTGGCTGTATTCTTATGAAAATTTGTAGGCATACTTCATAGCGAGTTCTTAGAAGCCGTCTTTCTAAATCATTGGCTTGTACTTGTGTTAATTGACTAAAAGTTGGTACTTTTAGAAATCAATCAAATAAATAATAACAAGGCACCAAATGAAAAGAAGGGAAAGTGTGGAAGGAAATCCAGAGGTATATATATATTTTTTAGTGAAAGTAAATGAATATCAATATAATCCGTGTTCATTTTCTGACTAGTTTTTTTTTTTTATAAGAGAATTGCATTGATAATAGAAAAAGAGTGTCCAGCCTTAAGGCCATACAAAGAGTTACATAAATAAAACAACACGGTTAGGCTATACATGCCTGTAAAAAATAACGCATATCACACATATCTATGAGTAAAAGCATCACAGCAAACAAAAGAGGCTATCTCCAAGCACTGTCATCAACCCAGTCCTAGTAGACGGTAGTACGGGCATGACACGCAAACCTAGCAAGGGAACGTGCTTCCTTCAAAAGATGGGGATCCGGCTTAGCAATGCTGAAATGATGGTAGTCAGTTACAATATAAAAAAAATCATAGATGATGGGCGCCACCGTGTCTAAGATATCCTCAGATCCTACCATCTGATCAAGGAGAAAACAAGACTCAGTAAGAACTCTTATATGTAAAAATCTTTTTTGAAGTGCCCAAGTAGTGCTATAAGAAGACCATGCGTTAAAGAAGTATAATTGTCTGACGACAAAGTAGAGAAAGCTGCGGAGGCACATCTGGAGTTATTTACGTAGCAAGATAAACCAATACCCGCCCGGAGACGATTATTATCAAAACACGAATGAATGACCATGGTAGCAATGCGGGGGTTCAAGCAACCACAAAGCGTAGGGGCAGCATGAACAATGATTGGACCAGACCTGAACCCCGGAGCAGATGATTGAGTTTTGGTAGGGCTTATTGGTTGTGGTAGAGAACGTGGAGAGGTTGGTAGTCTAGAAAGGCCAGAATGGAAAGAATTTGTGTAAGAAAGAATTTGTGTTATAATAACCGAAGGGTTGAAGGGTATATTGCGGAAAACAAGATTGTTTCTATGTAACCAGATGAACCAAAAAGTGACGAAAAAGTATATAGAGCTTAGGACATTGGAGTTTCTGGAAAAGGAACCAATCCAAGCAATAAGCCATTCTCTTCCAGAACACGGAATTTCATCGGTGTGAATACCAAGAGGTATATCAAACCAAATAGGTCGAACAGAGAGGCATTCCAAGAAGAGGTGGTTTGGATCTTCACAGTGAAGATCACACAAAGGGCAGGTATCAATAGTTTGAATGTTGAGTCTTTTCAAGTTCGATAAGGTGGGAAGCCGATCCCATAGGATCTGCCAGATCAAGAAGCAAATCTTAAGAGGTAAAGGCAGTTTCCATAGCTTTTTCCAGATTCGGGCAGAGGAAGTACTGGGTGGGTATGGTAACTTCCTATCCGAATCTAGCTCCAAAGATTTTGCATTATAAAGCATGTAATAGGCTGAGGAAACTGTAAACTCCCCATGTACCGCTTTCCCCCAGACTAGTTGGTCATCAAAATCTAGCTCCAAAGATTTTGATTCCGTGCGTTGCACACGAAACAATATGTAAAAATCATAAATTTTTTATTTGACCACTTGAATGGATTTCGTAATATAACTGTGTTATGAATAACCATATATAAAAAACATATGAAAGAAGAATATGAATTTCTTCAAATGTCAAAATTATAAGCGAGACTTAAAAAATGTTTTCCGTACAATAAGACGTTAGATGATTATAAGGAAAATTCTTGAAGTGTTGACCCTATCTTGTGATATATTAGTAACAAAAAGAAGTGGAGCTTAATAACCTTTTATTAGAAAGAATGTCATCAAATATTGTAGATGAGATATAAAAAAGGAAAAAAAGATAACACAAAAATAAATTTGGTTACAAATAAGAAGATTGAAGAAGTAAGACATAAAAAAAAAATAGGTTTACCTTAGGTAATTTTTTTCTATGTAAAGATACGGTGAATAACATGGAATCATCAAATTTTACAACAACTAAGAAATGCACTAAAACTCTTCTTCCACCGAAACTTTTTTTTTTCTTGAATCGATACTGGCGTCCCTGAATCTTCTTCCAATTCTCTGGCCAATTATTTTCTCTCTAAAACTTTAAACACTACATAATGAGAAAACTACAATCTTGAAAAGATGCACCAAAACATGGACAAAAAAGAACAAGATCAAAAGCGAAGGTCGCCTAACATCATTTAATTGTGAAACATGTTTTCTACATAACATTCAATACGACAAGCAAAATATGTAGATCGATTCATAGTGAGTGTTCAAGATAAATGATGTTGTGTGAAAGAAACACATAAAGCTTTTATCAAAATAAAAAGAAAAAAAAGAAGAAACAACAAAAGTTAACGAGTGCCAAAAAACACTTGCGATGATGAGTGGATTCATACTGTTGAACAAAAGAAAGGATGACATGGATTAGACAATTTTAACATATATGTAAGTCAAAGAGGAAATATTGCAGTTAGTTAATTTGGAGCGATTCAGGTAGAGATTTTAGGAGATTAATTGAAAAAAGATGACGATGTTAAGAGTTTCAATTGAAAGAAAAATCAGTTAAGGCTAATATGTGTAAATGAAGATCTTCAATCATTCATTTGAATGACTAAATTTTAGGGATATAATTCCATAAGTGAATATATTAGAGGAGATTTTTTTAGTTCACATGACAAGAAAAGAAAGTGTCCGCATAGGCGATGAGGTGGATACATTCTCTATGTTTCAACTTTCATATATGTATAATTAGATTAGATTTCAGCACCATATTTGACTCCATATGCGCTTAGATTATCTCCTAAAGGAATACAAGTTATATTTACAATGAAATGTGGACATGTATGAACATTTGAAAATTTGAATATCCACGTACAACTCTAATTCTTTTGGTAGGAGAGAGATTTTTTTTTTTGAATAATAATAGACACACACACACACACATATATATGTATGTATGTATAAGATTGCATAACAGCTAAGTTACACCAAGCTTATAAAATATATATACATATATATGACATCCATATCCTCTAGCACAACAATATAGAGTTTTCAAAGAAAAGGTACATAAAAAAATTGAAGAGCATACTATAAAAGCCAAAAAATTAACCCGAAACAAACACCAACAATTTTTTTTTTTTCTGTTGTTGTTTTTTTTCTCCTTTTTTCTTTTCTTTTATTTTGTATTTTTTGAAGCGAATCCAAAAGAACAACCAGGTGGCAAACACCTAGGCTTACCTCTCAGCCTAGCAATCAACGTGAATCACAAAAGTTAACATAGCCTTGTGAACTAGACACTTGTCCACCCAAGATCCAAGTCCCACTGTCAACACACACACACACGCGCGCATAGCACGCCATCGCAACAGCACCATGGTACCGACTGTCCGGGTAACTGTTTCACCCACTGCTGGACCCTGCCATCGAACAGACTCACCATCATCCAAGAAACCACCACCACCAACAACAATCCCACAACTCCACCACCACGACGCCCGACGCAAGATCGCAAGTCATGCGCCCAGCACTAGCAACCCCACTACTGGGAACCTTCAAAACCTGCCACTACAGCAGTACCCACCACCACCAAATCAAATCCAACTAACCTTTCTTCGAGGGGTAGGGGGGGGGGGGCAAGTAGGAGATCAACTAGGGGGTGGGAAAGACAACCCTAGATGAACAAAAGTCTTTTTTTTAATAGACTCACCAGCATCTCCAACCCGGCAGCACAACACTAACCAAAGCCTAGCATAACTCTCCACCAACGTGGCGACCCACAACTATTAAATAAAAGTCAACCAACCTTTCTAACAAAAGAGTTAAGAATCCCTAGAGTTGTCAAAAGGGCCGGGCGGCCCGCGAGTTAGCCTGACCCGGCTCATTTTTGGCTCGGGCTGGCTCGACCCTGTAGGTGAACAGTAGCAACCCAATAATTTAGGACTTTGGACCAGGCTGAAGCATTCCCAGAAATTATCCAGGCCCGGCCCGGCCCTAAAAAGCCCGGGTCAGGCCCTAAAAACGGGCTGGCCCCAAATCGGCCCATTTTTTAGGCCCTGACCTGGTATTGGCCCTCTTCACAGATCTGCTTCTCCTCTCTTTTTTCCTCTTCACTCTTCAGCCTTTCTTTACCTCACCCACCACCATCACACCTACAGCCACCATAACTTTACCCACGGCCACCCTCAATAATCATCCCTGCAACCAGCCACTACTACTCCGGCCAACCATCACCGCACCCATGGCCAAACGCCACCATACCCACACAATCAATATACAACCAATCTCCACCATCGACAGATCTGATAAAAGAAAAAGAAGGAAATGCATATAGATCTCTTGGCGTCTCTGGTGTGGTGACGACGATGCTCACAAGGTGGTGACGGCGGTGCTAAGTGTGGGCATCGATGTCGTGTCGTCTTTTAAGCGGCAGTAGCCAGCAGTGAAGGCTTTTGCCGTCAGATCCCACCGCCACCATTGCCTACCATCAACCTCGGCCCTGTGAATCTAATCTCTTTCCTTTTTATGCTTCATTTTTTTCCAATGGGAAGAACCCTTTTTGATTTACATTGGTTTTCTTATCTAGTGTTTTTCCGCTGATTTGTTTGGTTATCTCGGTTAGGTTAGAAAGTGCATGTACATACTTCAGTGATGCACATATAGCAAATATGGTGGTTGAGAGTTGTGCAGGCCTTAGGCTCTGGTGATCTTGGCTTTCGATAATGTCCCTTTTTAGTTTCCTTTCTTCATGGGGGAGTAGTGGATGTTTATCTAACTTTCTTTTGCTGACTTATCGACTAGTTCTGCATATGTACGCACGAGCGTCGCTGCAGTTGATACCCTTTGGTTTACCTTGGGTAAATGCCACCAATTGGTTCTGTTGATCTACCAATTGTGCAGTTTCTTCACTGATTGACAGTACACGGGCTCATGGTTGCTATTAGGCTTGCCGGAGATCTGAGCTGAGGAGGTTATTTGGTTTCTTGTTGTAGGAGTTTTGGGTTTATTTGATTTTGTTGGGTTTACTTTTATTCAACTTTCTGTTAATTTTAAAACTTGTTAGTTTTTTTTATATCTATGATGGTGTTAATCAATGCCTGTAATTTGCTATGATATTCATATTGTTGGTAGTCACCAATATTAATTATGTTTACCTTCATTATTTTGAGTTTGCTTGTTGTTCAATCATTTCCAGTACTTGAGTCCTTATCCCTTTTTTTCGATATTTCCCATGTTTAACATTGTTATTTATAGTTATCATGGCTTGTCAATTGGATTATATGTGTAGTTTTTAAGGGTAGAGCCTTATATTCATTCATTGTTGGAAATGCAACACAAAACTGGGGGAAAAAAAATAGGCCTAGGCCCAGCCCTAAAGTTAGGGCCTAGGGCTTGGGCCTGGACAGGGCATCCATTTCCTAGCTTTGGGCCCAGCCTGATCTCCGAGGCCCGAAGCCCTAAATGGCCTGACCCATTTTCTGGCCCGCTGGGCCCTGGCTGAGCCGACCCAAGCCCGACCCTTTGACACCTCTAAGAATCCCTTTTGACCAGACCCACTAACCTCTTTAACCTGGAGGCATCACCACGCTCACCAACCCAAAAGAGCTCCACCCCTTGTTGATAGCAATTCACCCCACCACATGAACACCTAAAAGCCCGTCACCGCTGCACACTTTGACGCCCATCGCAACTTGCAGCCCCTAACCTTAGGCATCTCAATATAGACACAAGGAGCCCCAAGACAGAAATTAGAACAAGCAGACGAGAACTAAACATAGAATCAATCAACCTACATACCACGCCACCACGTGTCAGAGAAAACCGGTTTGAAGGAAATGATTTATTCTTTTTCGAATAGAAAGAAGAGAAAGTTATTATGGTTGCTCAGTTGTCATCAATAATAGGATAAAAAGTTTAAGAGAGGAAAAAAGAGAAGGATAAGGACGATTAAAACCAATACTCCCTAAATTCAAAGCACGATTTTTACCAATTCAAACAAGCTAATGCCATTGTCATCTCATATTCTTGTATTATCCTAAAGACTTAATAATACCCAAAATGTCCAGGGACAGAGGTTGTGTACAGAACTTAGATTCTTCTTGGGAACTATGTAAATCAAGAAACGTTTCTTTAATTGTGAAAGCATCACATTCCGAGTCCATACCGGATTCGAAGGATGTGCTCACCTAGTGGGAGAGAGGCAGCTTGCTCTGAAACTCAGATTGTAATTTTAAGGGTTCTTGGTTTGTGGGGAACTAACAATGTTTTGTTGGATATAGAATTTTTGTGAAAAAGGGGTTAATGGGGGATGGAGGTTGTTGTAGTGGAGGTATGGCGAGATGTTGGCGGATTTGGTGGTTGTCTTGAAAGAAAGGCTTAGGCTAAAAGGGCGAGGAAGAAGACTGATGTATTGACATGTTTACCCCACCAAAACAACCACGTGAGGGGCATATGGATACGACAACTACGATCTTGTATCCAAATGTAACATTATGTGTACATCAGAGTGCTATGTGATATCTGAAACATTTTGGGTAAGTGAGATGACGAATGTAAATCTTAAGAAATTATTTATAATTTAACCCACCTATAATCCCTAATTGTCACACGATGTTTCTAGGTAGTGTAGCAATATAAGTCATTTACATACCAATTGTGTTAACAAAAAGAGAAATATGCGACAGTCTATAAAATCTTTTATTTTGATTGACAATGAAGAAAGTGTTGTGTCTATTTTCATACTATATCATATATTCTTTTATCTCAATTAATTGTTCTAAAGGTGAATGACTAAAGATTTTTAACAGCTAATAATAATAATATAATAAAACATAAATAAGCTTAGAAAGTGAAAATAGAAATTCACAACAAACAATTTGAAATTTTAGGGTCGGCCGCTCCTTCTTCTCTCTACTTTCTCTCTCTAGAAGAACATCCATAAACTGCTCCAACGCCGCCGGGGGAGGGGGTTGAGATGCTCTTCCTCCCCTCTCCCCCACCACCCATCTCTCTCCTTCTCAGTTTCTAGCCTCCCCTGACCATATTTTCCTCTCAAGCCCAGCCACCAACAATTCCGTAGCCCGGCTGCTTGATCGTTTCTCACGCCCGCCCATATACGACGATGTCACTGCCCAGCAGCTTCACTGCCACCATGGATTCCACGATCAAGCTCTCGACCTCTCTCTCCATGGCCTCCACTTTACTTTAATTTCTTTCTTCCATATTTCAGTTACATCTTATTCCAAGTGGAAGTGTAGCTAGATCTGTGTTCTCTCGGATTTTATTCTTGTTTGATTTTAGTTTTTGAAACCAAAAAGATAACCCTAGAGGGGGGGGGGTGAATAGGATTTTAAGACTACTTTAAAAATTAACAAACAACAAACCTCAATCTCAATAACTTAAAAAGCAAACTAACCAATCTCAACACAAATGTAAAACGATAATGTAAAGAGAGAAGGGTTTAGAGATACTTGACAAGGAGATTTAAATGGTTCGGCTTGATATACCCAAAGCCTACGTCCACCCCTTCAAGGAAGTCCCTTGAAAGGCCCTAGAATCCACTAGTATGATCTTCCTTACGGGTCAAGATCGAACCTCTTACAATCCCTTGATGCTATGCCCACATCAAGAACAAGCTTTGACAATCCCAAAGCTCCAAAGCTTGACAACCCCAAGCTTTGATACAAGAACCTTTAGATGAAGAATTGTGTACAAGATTTCACTCTCAATAAGTAGATGAGTACAAGTTTAAGCACTAGAACAAGAGAGGTGAATGTATGATGACTTATGAAAGTGTATATCTCTCAAGTGTAAACTCACAATAAATGCTCTCTTGAAATGGATGAGAAAACAATGAAAACCAAGAGAGATTGAACAATTGCTTTGATCTTTGAGAATATGAAAGATAAGAGAGCTTTGAATGCAATTGATGAATCAAAACTAAGCCCAAAATGAGTATTTATAGAGTTGGAAATTAATATGACCGTTTGGAGTTAGGTAGGGCATTTATTGCGCCAAACGGTAAATACAGTCGACTGTAATGCACCATTGCAGTCGACTGTAATGCCAAAGTAGCTGTTGGAAATTCAAATTTCCAACTTTCAGTCGACTGTAATCCAAATGCAGTCGACTGTAATAGGCTACTGGAAGTATTGCAGTCGACTGCATTCCAATGCAGTCGACTGTAATACCTCACTGCCCAACTTGCAGTCGACTGCATTCCAGAAAATGCAGTTTCCTAGTTTTTAAAGAATGAAAACTTTTATGCATGCAAGGGAAACCTATGGGCAAGTTCTAGGTATACAGTCATCGTAACGATCATCTCTCTAAATCTAGTTTACAAAGAAGGAAATAAAAGTATTGTAAAATACGATCGACGAAGTTCTTCTTTGGAGCGATCCGTTGAGTGTCTTTGATCGATTTGCTCGTCTAGATGTCCGTTTGCATGAGTATAAGATTGTACCTATTTCTTCATCAACTCAATGCAAGTTAGACAACATAATTGTCAATGTTAGTTTATCATCAAAACCAACTATAATCCTCGGTTAAATAACCGTAGGGTTAACAGTCTTGTTTCTCCCTTATTGCTTCTGTTCTTCTGGGGGGTTTTTTTGGGGGGGGGGGAGGAGGACGGGTTTTTTTGGGTGAAGTTTCTGTTAGTCTTTGTTTTCTCTCTTTTGTTCTTTTTGTGGGTGTTGGGGTAAGGGTTTGAGGTCGGGGAAGATAGTGGGAGAAGTGGGGTGAAAAGATTGGATCTTTTGGCTTGTGAAGAACTGGGGCTTTGACGATGCTTTTTCAGGTTTTCACCGGATTTTGGAAAAGTGGTGCAATCCAGTTTACCGGATTTTGCAGCAGTGGTGCTATGTTGAAAGGACTGGATATGACTTTCTGTCCCCATTAAAGAAAGTCTTGGATGTTGGGCAGAGAAGCTAGTATTGGGCAGATTACCTAGTTACTCTTTTTGACCTTAGAGAGAGATCTAGGATAATTTACTTTATTCTAATATTTGTATTTTTTTTTTAAAAAAAAAGTAGGTGTAGTACTTTTAGATCCATCGAGGCGAGTTTCTTGATGTTACGTGTATTGTTTTAGTGTAGATTTATCGAGGTGAGTTTCTTGATATTACGTGTATTGTTTTAGTGTAGATTTATCTGGTCTTCTTAGAAAGTAACTTAACTACTCATGTAACTAAGAAGATGTAGCGATACAGGAAAGTAGCTTGCCTACTCTTGTAACTTGATTTGCATATTAATATCATCTTTATCCTGTTTAACCTAAAAAAAAAAATACAAATAATTTGACAATCCCATTTCCTTACATTCCCTCTTTGTTTCACATTCCAGTTTCACAAATAAGATAGGCCCTTGAGAACATCAACCGCCCAACGCCCTAATATGCCGTCCCGGCCTCATCGGGGGTGCATGTCGGGGCTCTCACTAAAACCCTAAACCCTAAGGATCATCACCCAGTTTTCACAAACCCCCCCAAAACATGCTCGCTGCTTCAAAGCGCATTCAACAAATTCCGTATCAAACATCAAAGCTCCGCATTTCACATTTCTTTACCAATTCCAGTTGCAAGACTTGCGGTCACAGGTTATGGGGCTTCACTTATCTTCTCAATAGATACATGTCTACTTCTTATCATCCACTCCAAAGGTGCAGATACTACCCGAAACCTGTAAGTATTAATATTTAATATTCTGGTATCTTATTTTTTAAATAACTTTTAGAGGTTAAATCCACACCCTTTTGGTTAAATCAACACCAATTGTCAGTGAAGGGTTAGAAAGCGTCAGTAATGCATTGTTAAGCGACAAAAAGCTGCCGATTTAGCAAGGATGTGGCCCTTTTTCCTCTTATATCAGCCTTTTCATGCTTCATTATGTGCAGGATACACAAGAATTTAAAAGAAGAGTCCTTGAACATGTATACCCTGACTGCACTCGCTGTTTTGCCTTAAACTGTCTTGTCAAACACTGATTAAGTGATCTCTAATTGCTATTTGAGGTCGATTCAGTGTTTACATGTTCTACTCATGTTCTAGAGGTTGGCAAAACGTCGTGGACCAACATTGTGAAACGAAGGAAGTAATTGTTTGATATTGTATTTGGCACTGACTTCTTTTCAGATTGCAATGCCATTAACTAATATTCTTCGTACTGTGTTGTATATCTATACTATTATCAAGGAAGAGCACTCCAATTAAACCCCTTACCAATTTCTTCCAAGTCTGTGTCGAATAACTTAATGATGGCCAATAAACTAATTTTGCCTAAGACATTTATATGTCCAACTTGCCAACAACCCCCTGATCTCTTGCACCCATGTCACACAAACTCACACAACTCCCGGAACTCTCTGCTAATTTCTTCTTCCTATTTGGTTTCCAACTGCAAAAGAACCTCCTTTGGAATGCTCTATTGTTCAATCCTATATGCCTTCAATCCCTACATGCCCCTGGAACTGCTTTTGTGCGCCATTTGAAATAAACTCAAGCATCATAGGTATGCATGTTATTACGCACGTTTACTTTTTTTGGTTTTGCACACGCATCGCGTGTGTCCATGACCCTTGTGGTAATATATGGATGAAGAAATATATCGGATAGAGTTAGAACATATGTAGAAATGTGAGTGGGAATTCATTGTTCAGTGAAATTGATGCGGGCGCTATGAAAAGCTAATGCTTTTAAAAGCTGCAGTGTCTGCATCAACCAGCTGTGCTTACGTTTGACATTTGAGTTAACCTTTTTCATCAAGGTTAATTCAGACTGATATCTACTCAAAGTCACAGATATGGAACAAATAGTTAATGAGCTTTATCCCTAAGGTGGTCTATATCTGTTTGAAAATTTTGGAAAGGGCTCTCCACTGGAAAAGTGAAGAAGATAATTGTGCAATAGGTTAACTTTATGCCGAGCAGCCTTATAGGTTAACTTATGCTGCTGCAGACTAGACATTGGAAATACCACCAACTGAGGATTGAGCTTTAAGGACATAGAGACTGTAAGGGAAGAGTCTTTAGGTGATTATTTCATCATGGTACGCATACAAAGGTCTCTAAATGCCCATGTATAGGAAGTTTGCCATTAGGGAAGGGCAAGCGCCAAGCAGAGATATTAGTTTCTCTTGTCATATTGTCTGTGAAAGCCTTGGTTAGCATCTGTTTGAAGGACTACAGATCTATAACTTCATAAATGATAACAATGAATCTAGTTGATGGCTTACACTTGCTTATGAAAACTTGTTTGTGATTTCGGAGCCATCAGACCTGCTAGCCTCTTTTGGTTAGGGCCGTTAGGCTTATGGCTGGTTGAATATGGTCTCTAGAAACATTGAGACACAAATCATAAATGTCCATAAAAACACGTTGAAGGGGAAACTAGCTGCTAATATGAAGGCTTAAGTCAGAGTTGTATTCTCTAGTTGTTAATTACTTTCATGGATTGAGACTATTGGTAGACTATAAGGAAAAGTTAATCATAGAAGTAACACATACTGTACTAGAAGGGATCTAGTTGAGCCTGTACCGGATACAAGTTAAATTAGTTCAGCCAAACCGAGCTTAAATCCCTAAAGCTTGATGATCTGTGGCTTGTGTGCATACCTGTTTCAATATTCTTGGCTTGTGTGCATACCTGTTTCAATATTAGGAATATATCTGTGTTTTTTTGCTTACAATTTTGTATATAAGTACCCAAAGTTGTGCTTTCCAATGCGTCATACTTAGTTGTGGTTATATTCCTAATACAGAGGTATGTTACATACGTCCCAGTTGGAGTCCCCTGGATGTGGACATTTTTTGCAATTTTGAGCAACTCAGTTGGCACTTACCAATCAATAGCTACACTTGCCTATCGTTCTGAAGAAGAAATCGTAGATGAAGTCTTACATCAAGTTCTTTCTGCCATACAGAATGCTCCAAGCAATAGTAAAAAAATCTGTACTCTTTACATTGATAAACTCTGCAGAGACAAAAATATTTCAGCTGCTGCTAGGCTGCTGAGGTCCTTGCGTGATAAAAACATTGGCCTTAGTCCAGATGCTTATAATCTCCTTTTGGTGGCAGCTGGTGAAGAGAATGATATTGACCTTCTGTCTCAAATTTTCAAGGATTTATTAGTGTCATATGAATCCATACATTCGGCTTCTTATCTTTCCTTTGCCAAGGCTTTTGCAAAGACAAGTGATTCTGGCATGCTACTAAGAGTTGTTAGAGAAGTGTCAGAACTCATCTGTCAAAGAAACGCTGCAGTTGTAAACAGGATCATCTTCGCCTTTGCTAATTGCGGACAGGTTGATAAGGCCCTGATGTTATTTGAGCATTTGAAGACTCTCAAATGCGAACCTGATTTGGTTACATATAATACGGTTTTAGGGATCTTGGGTCGGGCTAGTAAGGTGGATGAAATGCTCCATAAGTTTGCGTCCATGAAAGAAGCAAACATTGTCCCAGATATTGTTTCTTACAATACCTTATTAAACAGCTTGCGGAAGGCTGGGAGATTAGATTTGTCCTTGGTTTTCTTCAGAGAAATGGGTGAGAAAGGAATTGAACCGGATTTGCGGACTTACACTGCATTAATTGAGTGCTCGGGACGATTAGGTCAGCTGGAGGAATCCTTGAGACTCTTTGGTGAAATGAAGCTCAGGGGAATCCAGCCATCAATTTATGTTTACCGGTCACTAATCCATTTTTCAAAGAAGATGGGGAAGTTGGAGTTGGCAATGAATATTTCTGAGGAGATGAATGCATGTCTTGCGAATCTTGTTGGTCCAAAGGATTTCAAAAAGAAATACAGATAGCCTAGCTCTTCAGACTTGAGGAGGTTCTTACACCTAATGCCTCAGATTATGGCATTTTGCTCAATCAGACGTGGTTGCTGAGATACATACGAATTGAGCTTGATTGGGGTAACTTTCTTCCGATCCCTTAGTTATTCCACCAGTCCAATGATTTCAACGAAGTGTTCCTTTTTGAACCTTTCTCCAAGAATACAAGTATCTTCCTTTTTCCCGACTGACACAGATTAAAACTGGATACAGGTGCACCTGATTTGGCCAGCTGGTGCAACCGACCCTCACCATTCTGTTAGTACTGAGCTTTTCTCTCGGGCTGGAAGCTGTAGGGTACATGAGGCGCAGCGCTATCTGTCAGATGTAAATCCCAACCTGAAATCTCAACGGATACCGGGTGTACATATCTGATTGACATCACAAAGCAGGTGTTTGATATACCCCCCAAGTGAGACTCTAAAGCTGCCACTGCTGCTAGATGTGCAACTTTGTAACTTCATGTAACTCCAATGGTATGGCACATTAACTCTCTCTTTCCTTTGCCCAAGGAAGTCGAATGATTTGATGAGAAAGAGTAACGAATTGGTATTCCGCCCATGCTTCTGAAAGTTGCTTCCTCAAACTAATGAGATTGAAGGGAAAACTTTAGGGAAGGGTGAGATACATTCATCATGCAGTGTATAAATTAAAGCCAATTTTTCCTCGTGGTTATTCAAAAAGGGTCATTCCATGCATTGCACCAACTTCTAATATGGTGGGACTTAAAAAAAAAAAAAACAATGAAAAAATAACGCCTAAAGCCAGTCAATTGTTGCTGAAATTCAACATTCATTAGCCTGATGTAATAGAATAAAAAGGTTACACTGTTCTTGCAATGTCAGCATGTGAAGTAATTGCTGAACAAATATACCCGCCAAATACTTAAAAGAATAGCAGACGCAAAACTAAATATGTATTTGTTCTTCAGAACTATATTCTCTCTCTGTCAAAACTATATTCTCTTTTTGTCAAAAATGCAAACATTATAAGCCTTTTCAGAAAATCTGTGCTGCATCCCTAATTGCAGCAATTGACGGTGCGACAGAGTTGTCCTTCATGTCTCAAATCCGACTCGAGTCCCTTCCAAAAATCCATCTCCTTCCCCAATCGGACACCACCAACACCCTTGTGCGCCAGGTAACTAGCTTGCTGAAATTTCATAGAGATCGAGTTAGAGATACGCTAATGTTTAAACGTCAAGAATGACGGAGACCGAGAACATGGAAGGGAAGATTACCTTGCATAAACTGAGTACCAAAGCCACTGGGTGCTCTTTCCAATCGAAACCCAGTCCCCAGGAAGTTGAGCTGCTGTTTGTTCTCCACCCAACGGAGCAAATTGTCCAAAATGCTTGTACCTGAGGTTATATTCAACATCAGAAGTTCAGCATTGAGACGACAAACAAATCTTGTTATCGCAAATATTTTGTGTTTCTTTCGTACTTAATTTACTGATAAACAAACCTGAAAGGACGGAACCGATGACGTCCTGACCCTCGGAACCTCAATGGACCTTCAGGATTCATTTCACACTCCTCCATGCGATTGAAACAGTTGGCAAGGTATTCACCTTGTTGAGCAGCTACCTAAATTATCACAAAACGAAGGAAGACGATATGAGGAGGCGGTAGAACAATCGCATCAGAAAGCTAGAGTTTGATAGAAAATTCACCTGGGCTGTAGCAGGAAGACTTTTCATCTGTGAATCCACTTCGGAGAGCGCCATTTTGAACTTTTCGATATCCAATTCAACCAACTGCTTTTCGACATCCCCCTGAGAACCCTTGAGCAACTCCACAAAATTTTTCAACTGCTTCCTCTTCAAGTACAGCTCCACTTGGGGATACCTCTCACAAATATCCTTTATAACTTCTCTAAAATCTTCCACATTTAAGGTCCCAGATTGATTCTTGTCTGCCTTGTTGAATATAGCAGCAATATCTTCCTGGTAACAAGTCCAAACATCACAAATAAAAATGCAGAAACAACATTGAAATCATCGTGACCGGAAGTCACATAGGCATCACTTGCTCAGCCTTCACGTGAGCCTTTATGAGGACAAAGAATTAGAACTATCCGAATTCCTCAATTTTTGTTATTATTAGGGACAGACTCTTTCATAAACGGAGAAGATTGATATATCAATCTTAGATCCAAAGTTATAGGCTCCCAAAATCTGAGGCAATTGATTCCAAAGCTAGCTCTTCAGTGCATACCTTCTCAAAATTAATCAGATAAGCCAAAGCAGGATAAACTGACTCCCATTCGCAAATCCATGTTGCGTATGGAGGTCTGAATTATGAGCAGAAACTAAAACTGCAACAGGAATTATGGGAACACGAATTATGAGGAAAGTCAGGCGAGGCATACCATGACTTTACGTTGATTTATCGTGGCACAATCACCCAGTGCATATATGCTATTGCATCCTTCCACTCGCATCCATTCATCAGTTGCTAACACTCGCCTATTGGTCTGGATCAGAAGAAAAGGAAGACTTAACTTATTAGAGATGGTAAATGGTCATCAGACAAATACTGGCAAGGTGAAAAGTGGCTAAGATGACGAGATGGAAGTAAATGGAGGAGCAATAATCATGGAAATAAGTGGTCGAGGACGAACCTGACCGACTTGCTTCATAAAATCCATAATCACAGGCCGAGTTCCTATGCCAGTTGACCAGACAACCATCCCATAAGGTATAGACAGGGTTGCTCCTGTGCTTCTCTCCTTTGTAGATATTTCCTTGTCAGTTACTTTAATAACCATTGATCCGACTTTCAGCTGAATCCCATCTCTTTGGAATTTTTCTTCCGCAAAAGTAGTGATTCTTTTGTCAAACCTACAATACCAGGGAAAGTGCATCAAGTTATAGCCGTCGTTAACATGCATTTTATGAAGTCGAAATTGTTACTGTCTAGGTATTGGTTTCAAAATTTGATCTTAAAGAAAGAAGAAACTATACCCTATTCTTCTCTATGTTACGCTGATCGTGTTCAGAGTCAGGATCCAATATTGCTGCTCATATAGAGAGCAATGATAATTGCGTAAACTTACCAATCACCCAGTCAACCGTGTATCCCTCCAGGACGGGACTTCATACAGGTTGCACCCCATAGAGAAAATAAACATTCGGCGACTAAGGGCACTTCATAAATCAAGGAAGTCTAGTGCCTAAGCTTATCCTGAGGGTGATCATTCATGAGTCACACGTCATTCATCATTCAGTAAGCTACATTAATCACAATTTGAGGATGAAAATTAAGACCAAGGTTGTCATTGCTCAACTGTCCAACATTGTGCAAATATTGAGTACCAGATCTAAGTACCCCTCCAGAACCAGACTACAAAGAGGTTCCAGGACTAAGGGTGATTCATGGATCAAGGAACTTGAGTGCCCAAGCTTATCCTCGGGGTGTTCCTTCTTGAGTAATAGGTCATTCGTCATTCAGTAAGCCACATTCACAATTTGAGAATGACAGGGACCAAGGTTGACACGTACATTGCTCGATTGTGTAACAATTTGCAAATATTGACTACCAGATCAAAGTAGGTAAGTAGTGTTTAGTACTACGGTCCTGTTACAAGAAATTACGATAATTTGGTAAAGTCAGGTATCACCGTACTTACATGTTCAATATATGATCTCCTGCCTCAAGAAGAGTGATCTTCACATGGTCTTTAAGACTAGGATATAGCTTGGCTATATCTTCATGCACAAAGTCATGAAGCTCCGCTGAGAACTCCACGCCTGTCGGACCACCTCCAACAACTACAAAATGCAGAATTCTTTTCCTCTCCTCTTCACTTACACTGGGAAGGCTTGCCCTCTCAAAACAGTCAATTACAGTCCTCCTAATCCTCTGTGCATCTTCTATTTCCTGCACAATAATTCGCTTATTTTAGAACTATGATGCAAGACAATGACAGTATCAACACCTGATAGCAAATTCTACAAAGTAGACATTCGCTTGTGTTGTGTCTTGGAAGAAATTTGACATAAAAACCTTCAAAAAGTGGGCATTCTCGACGACACCAGGAGTGTTGAAAGTATTTGCACGGGCTCCCATGGCCACCACAAGGTAGTCATAATCAACAGTGAATTCTTCTTTCCCACCCAAATTAGTATCTTGACTTGACCGACAGTAGACTTTCTTGTTTTCTGCATCAATCTTGAAACATTCAGCTTCCCTGAATTGAACATCCAGACCTTTCTGCCAAAGGAAACAACTTCTTCTTAGTATCGCCCTATGCATAACAGGAAAGAATAACCAACTGAAACACGTACAATGTCAGAAATATTCATGAAGCACCTGCATTGCCAGGAATGCAGATGGTTTCGGATGGACCATATATTCTAAATCATGACTCGCTACTTATGCGTTGAATGCAATGCACTACATGTTCTTGACTGCTTGAAATGTTACCATCAAAGTTATATTATCATGAACCACTGCCAAAGTAATTATCATCAAAGAAAAAAGATCTAGCTGTTTCAGTTTGTTGTCCGTAGCAAAACTTCTGTAATGAGATCACTACCATAAAACTACACAAGTAACGTAACCATTTCCTTTGATGTAGGAAATGTTTATATGGTACTTACTACGTACAAAGACTTTAATATTAACACCAATGGCGGATATGTACTGAAATTTATGAACGTAAAGATGATATACGAAAGTTGTTCGGGATGTAGTACGTAGCCATGCTTACCTTCCTAACAATATTGCGAACTGGTTCGACAATGCTACGTGCTTCGACAGTGCCGCAGGTAACACTCGGTAGCAGAGGGGTAAACGCAAAATAATTACGCGGTGACACCACCTGAACATCATACTGATAGCCTTTCAAATTCTTCAGAAAGCTTGTGCCAGCCCAACCAGTTCCAAGTACCACCACTTTCTTTTTCTTTATATCACCTTGAACTGCATCAGCATATACTCCAGGGGATGATCTGACCTCAGAATAAGCCACAAGGCCCCCACCACTGCAAGGTCCAGACAAACAGATATGAAAATCCAGCTATAAATGCAGTAGGATCAGTAACGAGAAGAAAACTACCCAGGAGCAGCAGTTTTGGTGCTAATAGGAATTTGCAGTTGTGTTTTCATTTGAAGTCTCTACTTGCAGAAAAGATTCAGTTATGCACGTAACAAATTCCACGGTTCAAAATATATAAAGAGAGTCTAATAACCATATCTCTCCTCAGATCCATGGCCAGTTCAGTTCATGTAAAGGACAATTTGAAACACAAGTGATTCTTACAAAAGAGTTGGCAATACCAATAAAGTTGAAAACATATATATAGAGGAGATTACTCAATAAGATCCAAAAGTGGTACTACGAATCAAACATCATAACAGGGAAGACTAATCCAGTTCATGCAATGAATCAACAGGAAGAAATCATTTTCATACATCAGATTTTAAAAGGAGTTAAAACTAGGATATTTAAACAGCTTCTTCTTTAATTTTACTTAATCTACAATTCATATGTAATGCTGAATGTAGGTAAATTTGCAAACACATATATGAAGGCAACGCAGACCATAATCAAATTGCGATTATGCCACGTTTAGATAGACCATTTTTTCATGGTGGGAATAATCTAAACCCTACTGATAAGTGATAGCTATGTGGATGTGAAATATTTAAAAAGTACGTAGTAACAGTCATGCGGCAGCCTTAAATACATCTCCAAAACTAAAATCAAAACGGATGTAGACAGGAATTATAAACGCATTCCTGACTTAGCTTTTAGAACAAAAACGATACGATTGAGGTTATACTCCAAAACTATGAAACTTAACCCTTAAATCTCCAAATTAGTCTTAAAAGTTGCCCCATACTTGTGATCGAAAACACTGATAGGTGGAGCGCGGTTATCAGTTCACAAAAGTTTGTGAAACAAAATTAACAAGTGCTAATAACTTTGCAACCTTCTAATTCTTTTGGCCACACCAAAATTATCATCCCTAAATCAATCATTCTGGCTTTTTTTTTTCTGCTGTGTTGCAATTACTAAGATCTGCCCAAGACAAAACATACACGAAAAGTAGAACCAGAAATCCACTAATTCATCAAACCAGCAAAACCTATCAAAAATTAACATCTCTCTCCATGAAGAACAGATCAACAATGCCATGGGACATGGCATCACATAAGTTGTTATCCATCAAAAGCTTCTCCAACTTTTCTAATCAACGCAAACAATTACTATTCAACACAAACAAACAAACTTGCCAGGGGAACATAATCTTTCTCCATTAGACCCTTCTCCCATTTTCCAATCACCGTTTACAATCCAAAACATAAACAGTCAATTAAAAAAAAAATGACAAAAGCTCAAAACCCACAAAAATCCCAACCACAATAAACTTTTTACCCACAGATCTAGCTAGCCCTACAACCAAATGATTCAAAATAAAACAAATAATTCAGAGATAAACAGAAAGCTCGTGCTTGAAGGGTCGACCTGACAGTGGCCACAACAAGCAGCTTAGAGAGAGAAGGGTAGTCATGAAAAGCCTTGGAGGCTCTCTGGTAAAAAGTATAGCCTCTCATTGTATCAGAAAACTCAAAAGCCCTGGCAAATATTAACAAAAAATTTACTCCTTCTTCCCCCTTTTATATCTTGTTGTGACAGGCCGGGGGGCTCAGAATGGAAAATACCAAATCCTCTTCCTTCCTTTTGCACGGTGGAGCTGTGGAGTAACTGTCACGTAATGGCCATGTGCATATTTTCGGCCGTGATTCTGTGTTGACCGGTCAAACCCCAGAGAGTAGGACACGTGCTGGCTTGTGAGGCGGTGTCTCCGATTTTTTAGGAAGTTTACTTAGCTGTGTAATTAATGGACCGCGTGCCTGTTCGATCTGCTCTCCCAGCCGTCGGATCCGGGGCCTGTAATTCCGAGTCAAATTGTTGACGGTGGTCAGATAGTTGGGGTTTCTGAAGGCAAATGTTCGCTGGGCCTGCGACGGTAACTATCTATTGGGGCTGTGATGTTTGATGGGCCTTGTGGCCTTTAGCCACTTTAATAAATACCAATTATTATTATGCGTTATAATACTCGTTCCGGTTGACTTTTAAAAAATTCGAAAGACATAGTTTGAACATCTAAATACTGAATAACGTTAAAAAAAAAGAAATTACATAAAAAATGTTGAGAGCGAGGACAACGGAAATTTTTTTGGCTGCTATCCTGGTTGTAGAAAGATACTTATAAGTTACAACCCCTTGTATATCGACAATCAATTATCGTTAAATATTTTTAGTAACTTTTATCCATTGATGCTAAAACAGTGATGTTCGGAATTGTCCTTGAAAGTATTAGCAGAAAAGTCATTAAAAATATTTAGCAACCATTAATTGTCACTATACAAAAAGTTGTGGGTATCTTCTTATTATAACCAGCGTAACAACATAAGTTTTTTCAGAATAACACGAAAAGTCAATGCTCGGGATGTTCAAAACTACTAAAAGTTTGCATTGTCTAAGTCAAAAGATGAGCTTTAATTGGAAATGGAGTGTGCGAGAAGGGCAGATTATCGTTGCCTGCCTGAACATGATCAAGCAAAACTTCTTAATTAGAATTGGGTATCCAGACATGTTCATGTCTAAAGTGCTGGCCACACTATTACGAGGGCAGGTGCTAGTTATCTTTTGTAAGTCTACTGCGTATTAGCGACCAGATCGAAGGCTTGTATATCAGGTGTGACTACTTGGTTGAACATGTTAAGATTTGACCTTTCCTTGCACTCTCTGCGAGGGTTGAACCCATGTACATTTTTTTTTTCCTGATGAACGACTTTCTGGAATTAATCAAAAGATACTAGTTACAAAAAATATTGCTCCTTTCTTTTTTCAAATTAGACAAAAGTTGGATAGAGGAGGGGTAAAGTCAAAAAAATTACAATAGAAATTAAGACTCCGCAGCGAGGTTGTGGGCTGCTCTGTAAGCAGCCGTTGAGATGTAAACAATAACACCCCAACAAAAAATGTTTCTGAAAATCAAATTAGCTTCTTCAATGATTGGTCGGATTCTCCAGCTTGGGGTGATTTTGCGATCCCGATTGCACTTTATAATCAGTTCATCGTGCCCTTCAAAAACCACGTACTACAACTTGTGCTCCAAAGCTGTGCGAATTGCCAAAAGCAATGCTCGCCTCAACAATCTCGAACCCAAGTACATATTATTCATGTACAAATGAGCAAACATTAACACGATCATATGGTGGCACCGGTCTGGTGAAGGTGGTTGTGTGGTGCTGACAGTAATGTGGCGATGGTGGCGGGTGTAGCCATATAGTGGTGGTAGTGTGACTGTGTGAGGGTAATAATGGTGATAGTGGCGTGAAGTGACGAAGACAGCAGTGAACACTATTGGTTTCTCGCACGATTATATTGATATAACTTAAGGGATTGTATAACTCATAATTGCATATTAATCTAAGAAGTTCTATGATGAAAAAGACATTACTATAGACAAAAAGACCCCGTTGTATTAAAATTCCTAATTATTTAGTAATTTCTTGGATAACATGATTGTAGTAAGAGTTTTTGCAATTTACTATGGGTAATCTTTAATTAATTTTAAGCTCACAAATCGTGGAATTTCTTGTTCTCTTATTGTTTTATCAAAGTTAATCAATTTTTTTCGGTGTATCGCGATTAATCTATTCTATATGAGATTTGTCATAAATTTGAGTTTACAATATTTTTTTTAAAAAAAATATACAACTATACATATTAATATGGATACATAAACACAAGCACACATGTCCATACACATATATCTACGCAAAATATAAACATCTCAGATGACAACTGTAACAAAATATTTTTCCTAATTATCAAAAGTTCAAATGATAGGACACGTAATTATTGATGCGAAGTCATTTTTATATCAACGCATATTTTAGATTTTTTATAGGTAGTATATTTGACTATATATGAAAATAACATTCATTTTCCGTATTTAAACTACTCGTTTGAACCACACATGCCACATATGTTAACGCTAAGTATATCAATAGTTGTCTAATAAAACCTTATTGTTGTTGTTCGACTGCATAATATATAAAACAATATTTTTTTGGCAGTTATGGCCTATGGACTATGCCATAGAAAAATTAATCATGGGAATGAGACTGCCTCAATAATTCTTTAACATTAAAAATGTACGATATTATAATGAGTTTGTCAAAATTTTCTCTTTCTAAGTACATTAGTCAAACATTCTGGTAAAAGATTTACGGTTGCAGTCTTTTTTTATCATTTCTATTTTAGTTGTCACTTAAAAATTGCTCGTACAACTTATAAATTGCGTGAATTAAAAAGAGTGACTAAATTATAGTGGCAAAAGTGAAGTGTAACACAACATAAAAAAAAAAATGCAATTTTATATGCAATGTGAGTGTTGAATTACATTTTTTTCTGAGTTTTACATAGCCAATATTTTTAAAAGGTGTATGAATTCAAAAATTGAGCTGCGATTGTCAAAAGTAACATACTGTAGATTTCTAACATGGTTTGAAAATATTTGTACGATGTTTCCGACTACCCAATAGTTAGAAGGCTAAAAGAACAATTAAGAGGTCTTGTTTTGCATCCCATCAAAGGTTCTTCTTCTTTCTTCTTCAACGCAATTGGCAAACAAACGAATCCAGTCCACGATAACAAAGATCTTCATTCATTAATTTGACGACAAACAAAGAAGAAAAAATTGGTAAGTTTGACGATTCATCTTTTCCTTCTTCAATTCATCCGGATTTAAAAAGTTGCCCACGTAACATAGTTGCCGCTAACTACATCAGAAGCTTATGGGCCTAAGGTGAACACAGATTTCCTTCGGAATCAGCCACGGATCTGCCTTACAAATCTCCTTCATCTGGCTCCGGTATGTCTCCATCTTTTGTGAAAAAAGGAGCCTGCTGAGACGTGAGGCGCAGGTGGTGATGATCGCCCCGGCATATATGCTAGGGCCCTTGACAGGCACTACAGAACCTGCTCGTAAGAGTCTTGTAACAACAGGGGCCTGGAGAATGAGATCAGTGACTGGGCAGGCTCATTGAGAGTGGGGCCTTAAGTCGAGCCGATTACCCTGGGCAGAGGTGCACGAATACCAGTTCCAGTTGCTAGCTGGTACCGATGTCTGTTCACAAGTTTCCGGCAGTCTAAAATGAGTATGTCTAAGCCGGTGGGCTTCAGATGCAGATCATTCTTCCATCCTCTGCTGTAACTTGGTTACCGTTGTGGGTGGGTGCTGTCAACATCAAATTTAATATAGCCAAGATATCACTGGCCTCCATTTTAAAGAACATGATTCATGCACCCTTCACCATAAACCAAACACGAATATGTACTTCGGAAAGTAACAGCTACCAAACATTCATGACCGTGGGGCCCCAACAGCTACACTTTGTAGCGATTGGTTACACGGGCTATTTCTTTTACTCGGCACTCGGCAGCAGATTCATTCTCTCTCTATCTCCTTTTCACGCTCTCTCTCTCTCTCTCTCTCTTCTTTCCCCATTTGTTCACTCTGAAGCTCTCAAGCCCTAACCTTTCTTCGTCTTTCATATGCTCTAAACTCCCGATTGAAATCTTCATCACTACAATCTTTCATCAACCCCAAACAAAAACTCAATTAAATTCTTCTACCGTCACAAACTTCAAGTTTCTAGTAAGAATTCAAGTTCAATTAGATTCAATAAGTTTTTACTTATACTATCTTGCAGCTAGTTATCCAAAGTTTGTGATATTATCTTGAAGTCAAGATTGGAGCAATTATCTTGAAGGAGGAGACAATTGAAAACAACAATATTACATCGTAAGTTTTTCCTTTTCATTTCAGTTTCTTTTCAATTATTTTCATTTAATTCTATGATGTGTTGAAAATTTATAAATAAAATATTTTTGTAGATTTCTTCTAGAATGTGGGGTGTTTTCTCAAACCAGGCTGAGGGAGTTGACAAGTTGAGTTCTAACAAAGTAGCCATTCGAAATGAATTTCGTGCTAAGAGGAGAGAGTCTTTCAATAAGAATGATTCTCAAGCTATACTTGATATCTTCAAGCGTCTTCAGGGTAAGAATTCTGGTTTTTTCTATAGTCTCCAACTGGATGATGAGAACCGCATTAGTACTATATTTTGGGTGGATGCTCGTTCTAGAGCTGCTTACCAAAACTTTGGCGATGTTGTGACGTTTGACACCACATACCGTAGAAATAAGTACTCTATGCCTTTTGCTCCATTTACCGGGGTGAACCACCACTACCAATCAATCTTGTTTGGCTTTGCCCTGGTTAGGGATGAGACGGAGGAGTCATTTACGTGGTTATTTGAAACGTGGCTTGAAGCAATGTATCATATTCCTCCAAAAACCATCATCACCGACATGAGTTTGGTAATGGAAAAAGCAATCGCTAAAGTCTTTCCAGATACTCATCATGGCTTGTGCACATGGCACATAAGCAACAAATATCCCGAATGGTTTTACATTATATATGCAAAGCATCCGACATTCAAGAGTGACTTTAATACATGTGTCAAGAAATCGTTGACGATCGACGTGTTTGAGGAGAGGTGGGCCAAGTTAATGGATGACTACTCTTTGCACAAATATGAACGGTTGAAAGCATTGTATGAGATCAAGACACAATGGGTCGGGGCTTACACCAAAAAGTTTTTTGCAGCTGGAATAAATACGACCTTGAGAAGCAAAGGTATGAATGCCTTCTTTGATGGGTACGTATGTCATTCTTCAAGTATAAAGGAGTTCGTACTTGGGATGCAAAAAGCCCTTGACAAGGAAATTTTCCTTGAAAGAGAAGCCGACGCGGCTACTGTTTACAGAAAAAGAGCCATAATAGTTTTTTCACCTTTGGAGGCTCATGCGGCTCAAGTCTATACCGAAGAAATGTTTAGACAGTTTCAAGAGGAACTGCAAAAGTCGAATCAATATATCATGACAAAGTTGCACGAGCAATGCACCAAGGATCTCAAAGTTTATGCTTTGAGAAATGTGACAAATTTTGCCAATCCGTGCTCTTCTTCAGCTCCAAAGAACAGAAGACATTTCACCGTATCGGTTTGTCTGGACACCCGATTTGTTAATTGCAACTGTCAACTGTTTGAGCATAAAGGTATACTTTGTCGACATGTGCTGAAATTTTTTAGCGCGAAGAATGTCTGTGAAATTCCGAAAGAGTATATCTTAGATCGATGGACGAAGCAAGCTAATAGAGTACATGGTCACATACCTTACATGCCCAATGTTACAGTTGATTTCGAGCAATCTGAGACACTGAGATATAATCATCTCTGTAACATCATGAATGGTTTATCGTTGGATGCGGCGTCAACAATGGATGGGTATAAGTATCAAGTTGACGCAGCCGCACGGGATAAGGCTAATCTTGCTCAGTTCAGGGTGGCAATACCAAACACTCGGGACACTCCAACTACTCGAACGACTCCAGCCGCCAGAATCACTCGAGCTTCCGTCATTGCTTCACAGCCAGTTGTTGACAGAGGCAGTATGCAAGGTGAGTATGAAGATATTTTTGATCCAATTCTTTTTCAAACAAAAGGGCGAAAACGAGCAATACGTATGAAGAGTCCGATTGAAGATGCAACAGATCAGAAACGACTGCGAATGTGTGTGTTGTGTAATAAAATGACTGCTCATGACAAGAGAAACCACTACAAAGTGTTAGGTATCGAACCTGACGGTCTGCACAAGGAGGACGATAATGAAGAAGAGTGCTAGGATTAATATTTAATTTGAACTTTAATTGTTAATCTTTACTGCATAATTTGAGATTTGGTGTGTTGAACCTTAGTTAGTGTGCCCAAAGTATAAGAAACCCAATATATATATATATATAAAGTAAGCACACTCTTAAGTACTTTAACTAGCATGCAATTTGAAAGTATAGAGAATTAAAAGTAAATTTGCCCTAACCTGAGAGAGTCGCGACAAAGTCGCTGTCCTAAAGAATTTATCGTCTCCCTAAGCACGAGTTTCAACGAACGATAAACCCTCTAAAATAAAACTCAAGGCGGAGGGTCGCCTTCTTTATGTGTGCCTCCATAAGAAGATTATCGAACAATCCCGATCAAGTTGCCGGAAAATAAAAAAATATAGAGAATATAGAGAACATGTAGGAGTATCAAGCATATGTCTTTTTCTGTGTGTTCTCAATGCTAGGAATGATCTCCTTTTATATTAGAAAGAAGACTAACGATTACGCACACATTAAAGAATAATGGTCAATAACATTATGAATAAAATGATGACAAGGTTTAATAAAATATGTTATATTGACTAGACTGGATAAAGAAAATTATGCAAGGTCTAGCTTTACTAAAAGAATTTGCAAATCAAAATTAAAGCAAATTCTAAAATCTCATGTGGATTCCCTCTATAACGGCCCAAAAAAAAAAGGACAACTTTAAACTTTAGAGGCAAGTTGGAGCTCGTAAGACCATTAACACTACGGGATTTACCTGAATCTCACTCATTCTTTCTGTTGCGTTACAAGAGGTGAATTCGACTTTGATGTTCTGTATCTGCCGCTAACTACACCAGAAGCTTATGGGCTAAGGTGAACACAGAATTTCCTTTGAAATCAGCCAAGGATCTGCCTTACAATCTCGTTCATCTGGCTCCGGTATGTCTCCATTTTCGTGAAAAAGGAGCCTGCTGAGACGTGAGGCACAGGTGGTGATGATCACCCTGACATATATGCTAAGGCCCTTGACAGGCACTACAGAACCTGCCCGTAAGAGTCTTGTAACAACAGGGGTCTGGAGAATGAGGTCAGTGACTGGGCAGGCTCAGTGAGAGTGGCCTCAAGTCTAGCCGATTCCCCTGGGCAGAGGTGCACGAATACCACTTCCAGTTGCTAGCTCGTACCGATGTCCATTCACAAGTTTCCGGCAGTCTAAAATGAGGATGTCTAAGCCGGTGGGCTTCAGATGCAGATCATTCTTCCATCCTCCGCTATTACTTGTTTACCATTGTGGGTTGGGGGTGGGTGCTGTCAACATCAAATTTATTATAGCCAAGATATGGCAAGTGCTCTTAGCAGCAATGCCCCCACTGGCCTTCAGTCTAAAGAACATGATTCATGCACCCTTACCCTGAAACCAAACACGAGTTTGAAAGCTTCACTCTGACTTTATATTATCTTAATAAAGAATCCTCTCTCATAAAGCACCCTAAGGAGTTTTGAAAAGCCTTAAGAGGGTTGAAGAGATGGGCATGCTTTATGTTGCTTGAAAAGCTCGCATAAAGGCAGGGGCCATGGGTGGGTGGATGGGTAGGGGTGATGGAACTTGCATAGTTGAATATGATATCATACTAGTGCAGTCTTACCCACGACTTTGCAGTGCCATATCCCAGAGACTTTGAAGTGTCCTGGAAAAGATAGATAGCTGAAAAAAAAAAGTAAGAAAGCAAACTACTAACCTGTTCCATACCATCAAAATGATATAATCATATGGCATACTTCGGAAAGAAACAGCTACTAAGCATAGTAAAACTAATATATAAGCAAGCTCTATAGTATGACGGAGAATTTTGCACCTAATCCCGGCGATAACACGGTTAAAGGTTAGTACAAGCATAAAAGCTTGGACTGACCAATTTAATTTGTGGGGTAAGGGAAACTGCTATGTTACATGGACTCGGGACGAGTGTCCGAATCGAATACGTGTCCAAGTGTCGGATTCGTCTATTTCTCAAAGCCCAAGACATGGGGACACGGCCAAATATTCCCAACTATTCTTGTATTTTACTTGTTCTTTAGTCTACACGGTGTTTTAAGTTACATATATCGTTTTAATTTAAACTGAGATCATCTCAAAGCAATAACGAACTAAAAGAAACACTACAATATAGTGTTCTTAGTGGCATATCGTACTGGATGTATCAGACACATATCCCATACTCATGTCCAAGTTTCGAGTGTCCGACACGGGTACTTCACGCATTTCGAAGAGTCCATGTAACATAGAGGGGAAGTACTCGACCAGAAAAAAGTAAAACAAAGAAGAAGGGCAAAAGACACTAAAAACTAATCTACCACTGTCTAGACTACTAAAAATGCCAAGTAGTAAGCATGTATGACACGCGCACCATTACAGAAAACAAGATTTACCTTTAAATCTGATACCCAAAAAACTATCGAAACTATCTAAACAGTATGGTATGGCCTACTACAGTACGAGTTCCTTCCAGCAGCAAGACAAGAACGTGCTGAATCACAAACTGATCACAATCTCACACCCTAAGGTGCACTAAACAAAGATATGGACCAATGAATCATAATCGAGTGATTCACTGTGGTCATGCACAAGGATGACCACATATTTCAGCCAACTGGAAATTTAGATAAGGGGAAAAAGACCTAAAAAGCATAGAAATAATTAGAGAGAATAATAAAATGAACACAGTGCGAATGGTGCCTACAGAGCCCCTCGGAAGTGGGCCTCGTATCAAGGTAACACCACCGCAAGGGGAGACACCACTTTGCAAGGTACTTATCTCGTCGTGAGAATTGAATTGCTGTACTTCAAACTTATGATAAAAATTGAATTCTGAAGAATAACTGACCAGGCAGACGAATTGTCTACCAGTTCCAGCGATCCTCGCCCAGAGTACTCCACATATCTTTTCAGAACAGTTCTGCATGACGCAGTGGTAGCAAGAAAGTTACAAAGTTGTAGGCCTGAGAATACTTTAGATGACTAATTATATCTCTTCATATTAGAGTCTAACTCAAGACACAAAATTGGTTCGTAGCACAATACCGAACCATAAAGACACACCATACAAAGATTCCAACTCTCTACATGAACAAATTGCTTACTAACACAGTAAGGAAGAAAAAACTGAAGGGCTGGCCCACTCCACTAGGCTCTTGCCACAGCCGAACTGATAGAGGGTAAGATGTACAGGGCCTTACAGTATCTCTTATGCAGAAGGGCTTCCTAAATATTACAGCCCCGGAGAGAATATCTAATAAACATATCAAATGGCTGTTTGAAGTTGTCATCATTGTATTGATGCTTTTCAATACATAAGAGGCTGTAAAGTATTCAGGCTATTAATGCCTTCTCAATGCGCCACTACTTTCCTCAAGAGGATAACAAGAGTTACCAAAATCCCTAACAAATACTACTTTAATAACACACACACTTATTTTTCTTGTATAGCACAACGAATTGATCCAGCAAATTGGTTGTCTAACGAAACAGATCATGAAGGAGATAAGGAATGTGGTGTGTCTTACTATTGAAGGAAAACTTGACCGTCAAGAAGTGGCTCATTTTTTACACAGCACATAAAAATCAAAACTTGGCCAACCAGACTCAATGCAGTGTACCAAGCATGCAGTTTCGTGAAAATCATATAACTGTATCATTATCGTTTACAGCAATAAAACAGAATTACGTGCAATGGTGAAAATATACAGCACATGAAAAGTGAGAACACAGATCAGTAACTGGTATCATGGCAGAAGTCCTGAATATCTATGATAAGGAGTGGATCACAAACCTTTTTCAACAAGTTTATCATGGCAGAAGTTTCGAAGTCTGCTACGTCCTTCAGCAGCATGCTGACAAAAGGAGCTGGCCCGAAATGAAATCAGCGCCTTATACTAAACAATGATATTAATACTGGACATGATAGTCTTATCTGTAGATATGATGGAGCCAGAAATTGTCCCATTGGTTATGCCAAGAGAACAGCACAAAACTCCAGCATCATCTTTAGCACTTTGGAAGCAAGAGATGCATGCCCCCAACTGTGACCCTGGAAAATGCATGGGATCTATCAATAATATTCTAAACAGTAAACTCCATATGCTGCCAGATTTGTCGACAACATTGTAAAAATGAACAAATGAAAGCATGTGGCCCCCATCTAAATAGTAAAATCCACATCATATTGCACAAATGCAATAGGTAACCTTAAGTCAAAAATGTCCAATGTCCATTGAGCCCCTTTATATCAAGAAAAAAGGCAATTCTTGTGAGTCAAGACCATCTGCTCTGATGTGTGCAGCAAACCTGGGAGGTACTTCAGAATGATAAACCTGATCCTTTGGGCATTATTAGCCGTTGTCTAATTTATTCCAAAATCAAGTTCTAACCACTTAAGAAGTCAGTAATGATTGTCTGGCACCAAATGGAAATATTCATAATGCTACATCAAACGCATAAGACACTTGAATAAGATTGGAGAACACTGAGACATGTCTTTGCCATTCGCACATAACTGATATTCAATATCCTTCTCACAGATTTACATAATATAGTCTCAAAACAAGTAAACGTAAAAGAACAATGACACAAGGAGAGGACTGGATATATTTACTTCTTTGCGAATTTGGTACATGATTTCAGAGTTACAATCCAACTGTCTAGACAACTGTAGAGGCAAAAACCGAAACATGATAAAGCAAATGTACCATGTCAACTAGCTTCTTACAATGTTGTCGGGCATTGAAGATGAGAAAATAGATCCTAGCACCAAAAGAAAAGGGCAACTCTTCCATTATGTGTTAAGTAAGAATACCAATTCCTCCTGAAATTAGGTTCCTCAACTCCACCAAATGTTCATCGTTTGAGATATGGAGCATAATACGAAGATTTGTCATCAACGCTTCTTTTTCCCAATTTAATGGGCCAGAAGCATATAATGCCTCCAAAGTACACCGATAAGCATGCGACTCTAACCTATGAATACTAGCTGCCACTTCCTCTTCTGGAGGAAGGGAGCAGTTCTCCATCTCATCACCCGAACCAGAAAAAGATTCCCCATCACTCCCAAGAATATCTCTCTCTTGATAAGGAACTGTTACAAAACGATTGGAAAATCTATTTGGACTCTGACTAATAACGCTACAACTACCAACAGAGCATGCATCGCTATCTGATTCATTAGGTTCTGAGCATCTTCCAAGAGAACAGCCAACATCACCAGTTAGTTTTCCTCTTTCCAGTTCAAAATATCCATTTGATCTAGTGTTAAAGGAAGCATGCATGTATTTCTCACCCAGATTTTCTCTTGGGCAAGCAACAGCATCTACCTTTTCCATTAACGGGGCTGGAACTGCTCGTTGACTCCTACCTTCTCTCTCAAATGTTCTCTTTTTCTGAACACCTCCAGTGTATGCTTCAAGAAGAGATGAACAATAAGGGGACGCCCTCTTCAGCATCCCGTAAGATACTACATGAGACTCCTTTAATCCAACTTTATTTTGAAACGCTGAACAAACATCTCCTTCCTGTAGTTTGGCCGTTGCATCAGCTTGAGGAGCATGAAATCTCGTCTTCAGATAGCGATTTGAAGTTAACTTGCTGGATATTGCATCTCCACAGCTTTCAAAACCCTGAATAGAAAATCCAACAAAGAATTAGAGATGCAAAAGGTGAGATTTGTACATAAGAACCACATACATGAAAATAGGATTGAGAAAGGGACTAGGAGCTATCATGCAAGTATTAGAAAAATCAATTTGTTTGACATAGCTGCAGAAATTCGAAATCATCTTAAATGCTAAAATCTTGTAAAAACTCAGAAATCATAAGCATCTGCATGTCAAAGCCTGAGAAGTAGTAATAACTATTTCTACTACTATTTAGCTACGTTAAGTTCAAGCGTTTCAGATTGATTACCAAACAAACAAGCAGTTAAAGGCACAAAAAGACGATTATGCAACACTCTTGACATAATCTCATGGAAAGTAGTTAAAGCAGATGAAACTGTACCTTTTTAATCACAAACCATTGGCCATCTTGCCAAGACTGCCGCACCCTAATGCTCCTTTTATGGATGCTGAATTGCTGGGGTAATCCAAGTAGTCTCACTAAATAATAATCTCCGCCGAGAGCCTTTAGTGCTGTAGCCGCTTTCCAAGAATCATCTTCAAACACCTCGACAACATCACCAAGCTCCCAGCTCTCAACATCTTCCACATGTGGAGGGCAAGGCCTGATAACCTTTCTAGATACCCTCTCCACAATGACCTCACTTTCGACGCCCATGTAGCATTTATACCTCACATTATAGGTATGCCCATTACCAGAAACAATCTGAGCGCTGCGCCACGAAGTTGGCACCCACTGTTTGGTCATTACCTCCACTGTGCTGCCTCTCTTGAACCTCATTGTGAATGTCAACCCGACTCTCAGAACCTATCATAACCAAAAAAGTAGGATTCTTAGCATGAACAATTATAAACCAAACAATAACTTGCACGCAGAAAAACTGGCAAAATCACAAACTGAAACTGCAGACAAGGTTATCATTGCAAAAGATTAGGACTTATACGAAGTACTACATAGATATCCGCCAAAAGTTGCAGCCCCTTCCTCGACATCACCACCACCACCAAAACACCACACAAAAAGAAACCAAAGAATCAAGAACATCCAGTTTCCATCCATCATCCTACACCCACAAAGAAATACAAAATGGAGAGAAAATCCAGGTTTCATTGAATCAATCCTTCAACTAAACAAGAAACTAGAAAGGGGATAAAAGTTTTTCATCTGTAGCAACCAATAACATAAGAACCAGATGTATGGCCAACGCCAACTGATTGCCCAAACAAACCAGAAAATACTTTCTAACCAAACCCAAAGAAGTAACAAAAAATACAGACAACAAAAAAAAATCATTAGCACTTTAATCATCCCAACTAAAACTATCTATAGAAAAAACTGATCAATTAAGATTCCCCCAAATTCTGAGCATTCAACAAAATGACTTCAAATAATAAACCAACAAATAAGCGTCTAATTTTAAGACCCATTATTGAAATTCTCGATCAAGTGACCACGTTAATTTGATCAGAAGTATGCTTATTGAAGCAGTTAAAATGAAAAATTAGGGATTCAAATACCTAAAATTGACATCATAAAAACAAACAATTGCTAACCTTTTATTGAAGTTTGTGAAAGACACGTATCAAAGAAGATATTCCCTTTTTGAATTGCTCTCTGGGAGAGACTGCCGATTGTAAATTGTGAAACTAGGGTTTTAATTTGGACGAGAAATAAATATGGGAAAATAAAACTGTGAATATGGGATGATATGGAGGGTATTATCGGAAAATAAAAATATTTTCAAATCAACCAGAACAAAGTGGAGTGGTGCGCAATGCACGCCTCTAGCAAAAACACCTAATTTGTGTTGGGATGGAGTTTCTATCCTCTGTCACTCGCCATGTGAAGCTTGTCATGCACGCTCAGCTCATTTGAGCTATTTCTAGGTGTTTTTTTTTTTTTGAAAAACAATTCGTTCCGACTCACGGATCGAGTTTAATAACATTCTTCGAAAATAAAATGCTTGTAAGAGCGGTAATTTTTCAAAAATCTCAAGGTGGAAGCTTTTTATCTCGTGAGCTTCCATTTCACTTTTTGCTTTGTGAAAATAGATGTAAAGTTATCGACTCTAATTTGGGAATCTTCTTAGCATTTATTTTATCTAGATATGATACAAAAGGAGCACGCTAAGCAGTGAAAGACATAACATCTTAACTTGTGACCAGGGATTCGTATGGAAGGTTATTTTGATAATCTCAAAATGTGATCGATAACAAATTTGGTTTAATATGATAAAAGAGCTAATTGTGGATAGCACTTCCCTTCGTCTTAAAACGCATCTCTGAATAAACTCTTTTTTTTTCCCTTCTCTCTAGGTAATGATTGTGTACCTAATTTTAGTCCTGAAAGTTGCATCCCAAATAACGTTATAGTGTTGTGATACATTTTTGCCTTCTCTCTACAACATAACTTCCCACCGCAAAGCCACCATGGCCACCCCACCGTGCGTAGGTGCGCGTGGGGCGGCGGCCAGATTCCGGCCTAGCCTTTGATTGTTTTCCGTCAAGATGTGTGTTGGATTCTTTGAAGTTAGGGTATTTTAGTGGCCGGCGACGGATGGAGGGTGGCCGACGGGGACAACGGCAGTATGGTGAGGCGCCATCTACCGGTATGCGCCGATCTCTCTCGATCTATGTAGATCTGGATTTTTTCCTTGATCTACTAGCTCGTTTGGACCGAATCGATGTGGCCGGGATTTCGCCGGCGGTGGCCGGAATCCTGCCGGTAGAGTGTGGGATCTACAGGCTGTGGGTTGATCGTGCTCAATAATATGCTTGATTGACGAGGTTGTCGTTGCTAGGGTGTTTTTCTTAAATTTCGACAGTGGCCGGATCTCCATCGGCGGTGGCCGAAAACAACCGGCGGGGCAGAAATTTCCGGCAGCAGTGGGGGCTCAAAAGCAGGCTGGGGGGGTTGAATTTTGGGTTTACTGGATTCTGAGAATGGGTTGTCCTCGGGTGGGGGGTGGGAGGGGATAAGGCCTTGAGGGGGCATAGGGGTTTGGGCGTGTGGGTGTGGGGGGGGTTGGGGGGGGGGGGGGGTTGGGGCCTTGGGAGGGGGAGGGGTAATAGGGTAACCTGCTCTAGGAAGAGGGAGGGGGGGGGGACCGGGGGTGGTTTTCAGTCTTGCTTAACCGGCTGTGTTTGTTTGGTTTGTTGCCCGGTAGCCGGTTGTGATTGTTTTGGTTTGTTCCCTGGGTTTTTCGGTTGCCGTGTTTTGGGGGTGGCAATGTCGGTAAAATATGGTGACCCATGCAAATTTTACATCCTCTTGTTTTTGCGCTACGATCCCTTTGCTTATCGAGGTCACCTTCGATTTTCGTAGGGTTACGTATTTGTACTTCCTCATTGTAATCTTTGTGCTTTTATATTTTGTTTGTATCGGTTTTATTTGTTGTTGTTTATAACCTGTAGGCCTTCACATATTACTTTAAATTAGGCTGAAGTGTAGGATATGCTCTACTTCAGTTTAATTGTAATTAGTATACGGTCTATAGGTTAGTTGTTTATTTCCTTGTATACTCTGAGTCACGAAAATGTCGTGACATTTTCAGTCGTTTGGTAAAATCTTGTAATCGCTACAAAGCCCTTTAATTTCAATGTTATTCTCATCTTTATCAAAAAAAAAAATAATAAGTTATTTCGAGACGAGAATGGTATTGAGTCACGAGACAATGGTATTGAGTCACAATACAAGTCACGAGACAAGAACAGTTACCATCGATCTTAAAAGTAGAACCTTCCTTACTATAACTTTTTTTTAACCCTGATATAATCGACAACTTTAACTCATTAAAGACGTCCACTTTAAACGTTAAGTGAAATATGACTACCAACACAAGTGAAACTTCGTGTCAATTGAAGGCTTGAATTTCTAGAGGAAAATGCTGGTTAATTTTAATTAATATGCTAGAAGAACTCAATCATGAGCACGAGCCTAAACTCAACGAACACTAACTACACAATTAAATCACCTTCACACATCTCGTTTGCGCAACTACGCGCACGATCAAAGAGCCGAGCTCAAAAGAAAGCTCCACCAACTGACCTAAAAAACACTCGCCTCTTCACTGCCGATCTTCCACCACCGCCGGTTCTTCGGCGAGTGGTGGCTCTGTACATATTAATTACCCGTTTGATGTCTGTGAATTCCCTTTAATCGAGTTTTTTGGTGCTTTTCACGGCCTTGGGGAGTTGTGGTTGGCTGTTGCGCCTGGGCTTGCAGTATGCGATTGGGTGGCATGGACTGCGGTTGTGGTTCGGACTGGTGTTAGGGTTGCTGGTGGTAGGCGGTGGTTGCGGTTGGTTGCCTCGTCTCCTATCTGGGTTTTGGTCTAGGATGGGCTGGGCTTGCCTCCTGGTTTGGGATCGAATTTCGTGGTGGATCACGGTGGGTTGGGCACGGGGGGCTGTGGGTGTCGTGAGTCGTGGTGGTGGTAGATAGGGTGGCCGAGGGAGGTTTTCTTTCTGCTAGGGGTCCCTCTTCTTTTTCTTCCCTTCCCCTCCCTAGTACGTCCCCTCCCCCCTCTCTCGGTTCCTTGTGGGTTGGATGGTATTGGTGGGCAGCTCTGTGTGACGCCGGCGTGGGGAGTGGCGGGTTAGAATTGGTGGTTTGTGGGGGTGGATGGCCGTAGGTGGGGTTGTGGTTTGAGGGGTGGTGATTGGCGGCGAGGGTGGTCGGCAATGGCTGTGGTGGTTCTTGGCAACCGGTGGTGGGGTTCGCTGTGGTTGACGGAGGAACAGTGGCCGGCGATGGTGCCGGTACCAGGCTTAGCGGCGGGTAGCGTGGTGCGGTGTGAGGTGGCGCGTGAGCGTGGGGCACGAGGGGCACTTGGCGTGCATGGTTGATAGCCGTGTAATCTGGGCACATGGCTTTCATAGTTGACTTTGTTGCGGTGTTCTCTTGTTTTGGGGTTATCTTTTGGGTTTTGTAATTTTTTTGTCTTTCTCTGGTCTTGGGTACACGGGTCAGGTTGTTGTCCTTGTGTATAATTAGTGTCTTGACTTGGGTAAAAGTGTACTAATCTTTTATGTAGGTAGTCTTCGATGGAGTTTCGTTGGCGATAAAGCCAGTAGAAGTTCTTTGGTGATCAAGTCGTTCTTGTTTTTGCCGCTCTCGGATATTCAAGGACGTCTGGCTATGTGCCGGTCCTTATCTGTGGTTACATTGCAGAGGAAGCGGTCACCTGTTATTTTTCTTTTATTGTACTCTATCTTGTACTACTTGCTTATTAATGATATAATTAGTAGGATTTTTACCTACAGTAAAAAAAAAACGAACACTAACTACAACTCAAGCTCACAATGTTGACTTGTGTTTTGAAACGAGATGAAAGATCGAATCACAAAACATTTGAAATCTTGACACTAAAAGCTCGAAGAGGTGATCAACTTGAACTAATAAAGAACATGAGTCGAGCGAGTGCGAAAATATGCCCGAGATAACTAGACCAACAACACCATTGCGAAATGAGATCTTCTCTCTTCCAATTTATAATACAAGCCCCAGCACTACCATCTTCTTATCCTAGAATAGGTCACGAGGTTGCTCTAAGCAGTTGGCAATGTGAACCCCTGCGTAGTCTATGTATCATTTATAAAAATTCAACTAGCTGAAGACCTCATATGATAATTTTACTAAGCTCTTGAGGGAACCTGCGTTTACATGAGACCCTATACCAGCAATGTAATGGCATGCAATGCTGTTTAACAACAATCACACATGAAGATGAAATGCTTATAATTCGGCAATTCGATTGTCTTCCTTTTTTTCTGCGTGTTTATAATATTTACGGACTGAAGCTACTGTGCATGTCCCGCGTAGAAAATCAACAATGTGAAAAGCTTCCGAGAAAATAAGGGTGTCCACTATTTGATGAGTTGGGGTTCGTATTTGTTGAAGGAATGGGGGAGTGCTATTAGGTTACCATCTGCTCTAAAAACTAAAGCTATTAAAGAATGAACTCAACAATGTTATCATGTTGAATTCATGTTAATGTAGCATCCATCCTTCAGTCAGTGAAGATCAGTTAGATTCAGAAGATAAATCAACGAATGCTACTCCATTTGCTTTCCCAATTGACAATAGCAACGGGCATAAGTATCCTTCACACAGGACGCTGGGGACAACTGCAGCTATTACCCACCGGAACAAGTCATATTCGAGGAGAGAGGAAGGCAGGGACAGCAGTGGCAGGTGAGGCTTTTGGAAGATTGACTGAAACCATAGCTCACTCAGGGACTGATGGTACACGTACGAGGAACCAAACCTGGAAATCATTTACAGTAACCAAAGTTGTAATGTGTCTGGAGTTAACTGAAGGTGGGGAATAACCTATATAAAGGAAACTAAGATGCCTAAGGATGTAGACTGGAGGGGACATTAATGGCAATGTCCACAGAAAGAAGGTTGGTTTGGCTCACTAGCTTTGAATGTTGCTTCGCTTGCACGAGGCATCGCGTATTAGCTGCTATGGGATATTTTCAGTCGTGTACTGATGCCACTATTGCGAAGGACCCATGTACATACTACAGAAAAATGTATTGTCAGGCATTAGGTACTTTCAGAAAGATCGGAGGGAAGGGAGATGAGAGACTTATGTTAATACAGCATCAAAAAAATAAAGAAAAACAAGTTTGCTGGTAATAAGATGCGAACCTCGTCGACTCCACATATTCTTCAAAATAAGAGGGTAGTATAAGGGAAAGAAGGGATTCGAGCAGAAAAATATTTTAAGGATACTGGTTGCCGAGTAAAAGACAGACCAAGAAAACGCCTCAGATACGACTTGAATCTCTCCCAAAAACTTTTCTTCTCGTCCAATCAGATACCACTAAAATTCTCGTCCGCCAGCTTACTTGCTTGCTGAATGTTAAGATAATTAAGAATTCTTGTGAATACATGAGTAACGCAGACATAACATGAAACACATTTAACCCAGGAAAGCAGTAAACTATCACCTTGCATATACAGAATACCAGAGCCACTGCGTGCTGCGACCCAACGAAACCCAGTCTCCTGGCAATTCTGCTGCTGCCTGTTCTCCACCCAAAGGAGCAAATTGCCCAAAATGCTTGTACCTTTTTTATTACAGTTTACAAATAAGCCACAAAACGATGCTATATATGTAATCATATGGACAAAATATGCACCACACAAAATTGACCTCTTTGTATGCAAATAACCAAGATCCTACATTATACAACATTCGCTGCGCATGACCGAATAAGTAAAACGTACATCAAGCATCAACTCGCAACTATGCCAGCTTAGTAGATGTTGGCCATCTACTAGTGTCCTCGACACCTAAATAGCTTATTCAAAGGAAAAAAAAAGGGAATCGATAAGAGGAAGATGAATGTGCAATTCCATTGCCATTGGATAAGGATACCATAAGCTTTCATAGTCTGTTTTTGGTAACAAAAATGCAGAAACAGACAGATCCCAAGATTATTCAGGTCTAGAGTGCTCAATATTGATTACAACTTGGTCTAAGTAAGGCCCATCCTTGCATTCGATTATATGATCCGACTACAATGTCTCTAGATGAATCTTAGAAGCAAGCAATAAAAATTGAGGGTAAAATTAAGCAACTTTCGTAAACTATGGATGTACTGATGTAGTGCAATCGTTTTGTTCTTTCTGTTTACATATGGGTATTATTTATAGGTAGAGGTTGGCCTCTTGGTCATGCAACCTGGGCTGATACTCTCTCCGAGTTTGCTTCAGTGACTTAGGATACCTTTTTACCCGAGTTTGTTTTCTTTCCGAGTGAGCAATCTTTTTCTAGAGCATTCATAGTCCTCCAAAGTCGGCTGAGGCACTCTAATCCTTGACAGTTTTTACTCTTAATTCTCTGAACCACAACTCCCCCAAGACCCCATCCAAGCTAGGAGTTTGTTGCCCCAATTGGGAGTGTATCTTTCAACCTTGAGGACTGTATGCCTCATATTTATGCAATATGCCAAGTGAAATCTTACTTAGAATATCATGGTTCTATGAAATCTTATTTAAAACATCATCGTTCTTTAAAAGGCATAATCATGCCTAGGGCTCATATTTCTACATCGAACACCTTCACGGTTCCACCCAAAAGCAATAGGGCACCAATCATTATAATCCTCCCTTGGCCTCATATTGCTTCATCGAAGACCTTCACCGTTACATTCAAGAGCAATAGGGCACTAATCATTCTATGATCAGCTTAATCCTTGGGTCATGTTGCTGAATCGAAGACCTTCACGGTTCTATTCAAGAGCAACAGGGCTTTAATTACAATGTAGCATTTGGCGAGCTTCGGCCTACTGAGCTCGAGGCTGCTTGAACCGAGCCTGAACTTGCAAGCCTTAAATTTTACGCTCACGCTTTTTTCACGTGAGTCTTGAGCCACTAATAAGCATTCATGTTGTCTCGCACTGCTGATTCACCCGCTCCATCACTGGACGGTCTCCTACAATTATAAAACCCAGAACAAAATCTTTGATGTTTGTGTGGTTACATTTTTATGCAATTATGCAGTGGCAATCACGAAATTATCGTTTGCTACTTGAAAGATGGTGAAAAGATTCTCATGAGTGCTGTTGCTTGGTCAAAGGTGTCATTCAATTAAGACTTGAACATGAACTGTTTAATGACTTCATGAATGTTCTAATGCTAGACATAGAACCAATCAATTATGAGATATTGACGGCCTAGACTTTCTTTCCTTTTATATGCCCAAATTATCAAGTCCATCAGAAATGTCAGCTCACATAAAGAAAAAGGCCCTCGCTCCTGGGTTAAACTAGGAGGCGGACTTCACCTCCATCTGGGTTAAACTAGGATATATGATTGCTAGTCAGATTATAATCAGATGCGGCAGATAATGGGAAAAGAATCACAGAATAAGAGGCTTTCCGAGGCAAATTTTGTACCGAAAGGGCCGAAATGCATGACGCTCAGAACCTCTGAAGCGTAGAGGGCCTTCTGGATTACTTTTGCACCGCTCCATGTGGTTAAAGCACCTAGAAAGATATGTACCTTGTTGAGCAGCAACCTAGTGTATCGAAAGATGATATGAGACATTTGATGCATTTTTTCTCAGCAGGAGAAGTCAACAAAGAATATGGATTCAAAGTGAAGAAATACCTGAGCAGTTGCAGGAAGACTCTTCATCTGTGAATCAACATGTGCAAGGGCTAACTTAAACCCTTCAATATCCACTTCCTCTCTCTCGTTTCCATCAGAATCACGAAAAAGATCTGTCACATCAAACAGGTGGTTGCTCTTCAAATAAAGATCCATCTGGGGATACTGAATGAGGATGTCTTCAATCACTTCTCGCAATTCATCAACAGTTAGGGTACCAGAGTTGTCTTTGTCAGCAGCCTTGAATATGGTAGAAATATCTTCCTACAAGACAATAAAACTGATAAGCATACTGGACAGTTTACACAAGATAATGTGGCGTGAGTGGCATCGCCATGGGGTTGTGATATTGCAAAAAAGCCGAGCATGATGTCACGGTGGCGATGGTGGCATTACGGAGGAGCCAAATGGTGGAGGTGAGTGTGGTGGTTCTAATATCTTGAAAGCACTAAAATGCACTCATAAACGAGGTGTTAGCCGAAAAGGGGTCCTACCAATGAACATTTCCCGACATTTAAATGAAAAGGGAATTTGGGCCTTCAAAACCCAATTTCAAATGCTTTGATTAGATCTTAGACATACTTCCTCTAGATATGGGGACGAGCATTTGAGATTGGATTGCACTCTAAGGATATGATGCTTGGTGGTGGCTTCAATGTGGTCTTTGTACAATAACTATTGAAGTTTGGAAGTTATCATTCCGTGATAAAATCAGTAGTTCGGATTGTTGGATGTTAAAAGAGCAACTTCTACCTGAAACTTAAATCAGGAATAGCCTGATCAAGTCACTTATGGATCAGTCAATGGCTGACAATAAGCTAAATATTTCTAACCAAGTCGCCTATTTATCAAGTATTGGTCGACTCCTTGCAAGGAACTAGATATTCTCACCATACATCCAAAAAGGTTGTTATATAAGTGAGTCTGTAGATGGACATATCAATGCCGCCTTATTAGATAGAACGAGAGGCTTACATACTGATAAGCACATTTACATGGTTGGGCCCCTTTCTAAATAGTAAAACGTTATCGAAGCTCTGAGTTTGTCAAGGTCTTGATTCAATACTTCCCACTTAGTTTGGTCCCCTTTATAGAAGCACAATGTGCACTATGCTTGGTTGTGCACATGGTGGTGGTGCACCCTGATTTATCTCTTCACGTGCAATCTGGGGGTTGCACATCAAGGGGAATGCTAAGCACGGTATACATTTTCGGCCTCTTTTAGTAAACAGCTTAAGTTGTTAGAAGTGGTTCCTAAGCATACCATGATTTTACGTTGATCTATTGTAGCACAATCACCGAGCGCATATACATTTTCACACCCCTTTACTTGCAACCATTCATCTGTAGCTAGAACACGTCTGCTGCCCTGCATATATAGTATCGAAGCTCAAGAGTTAAGCTTCAGAGATTAAAAAATTCACGAATCCAGAAATCAAAAGAAATCCGCATGAGTCTATGATCAGTCAAACTACAGGGAGCTTGACGTTAAACAACCTGGCCAATATGTTCCATGAAGTCTTTCACTACTGGGCGGGTGCCCACACCGGTTGACCAGACAACCATGCCATGGCTTATGGACATGTCCTCTGCCGTAGATTTCAGTTTCATGTGAACCAGTTTATCGGAAACGCTTACAACCCGGCATCCCGTCAAAACTTCAATACCATCTCTTTGAAATTTCTGTTCAGCAAATGAACTGATTCTTTCATCAAACCTACACAGACATAAGACACAGGACGAGCTGATAAAGTATGACATCAGGTAAAAGATATGTGCTAAACTACTAAATAAAGAGAACACATACAATACATCTAGAAAACCAACAAAAGCCACTTGAGTAGAAATGGCAATTTGGGGGCCTTAAATGGATCCCTGCCCCTTCGCGCCCCAGATGGGAATAACATGAGGATCCTGAAATAAGGCTTGGAGCATATGGGGTCAAAAGGTAGATAGGGGGTGCCTTTATTTGAGCCCAAATGGGGGTTCGCCCATATGCAACATACCCCAAAGTCTTTTTGGTCTAAAGCTTATCAAGTAAGACAAGTGAATACTATATATGAAAGAAGGAAGTGAAATTTTTGAACCCTGCACCCCGATAATGCCCCACCCCTCCTGCACCCCGGCCCCATGTCTCCCGGCAGGGAAATAGCAAATGAAGACAAAAGAAAAGAAGGAAAAGAACTGGATTGCTCCTGAAGATTGTTCCCGATAAGCCTAATGAGAACTTCTCTGTTTGGACAGCAGAGCATTTGACTATGACTTATTGTTGAACAAAATTAGAGTTCCTAAAAGAACTGTAGAGGTGAAGTTGAGCCTTGTTACAGATCAATTACAAGAGAGAAAAATGAAGCATGTGAATCTTATAAAACATTATGTAATGTTTCATGGAAAGATGAAGTATGTGAATGTAAAGAAGCATTATGTAAATTGGAAATGCCGAATCCTCATCTAAGCACTGAAGTAGAAATATGCGCTCAACCTTGCCAAATGACAACGGCCTCCAGGCCCTCCACTTGAGAACTACGTAGACTACAAATTCTCACAATGGAAAGTGTGCTTTATAGCTAGAGTCATATTCGTTGACATGCCAAGAAAGTCCAAACCCTATAACAAAGTCTTAGTACACATAAGTGTACAGGAGAGGGGAAAAAAGTGAAGATACCTGAAAACAAGGTGGTCTTAAGGAGGTGGACTTCGTCATTGCTAAGTTACCATTTACTGTAGAAGCATAAGCTACCTGGGAATTGGAGTAACGTGTGTAGCATTGCCTTAATGCTCCCAACCACGTGCAGGATGACATGGAGAGAGATGTGAGGTGCACCGTCCTTGAGGGCACAAACAAACGTAGCGCCAATTGATGGGAAATAAGTGTGTGGGATCAAATGCAAAGCGGTATTATCGAACCCAAGACCTTGTGCAACTGTAAACTAAGAAAGCAAGGGCATAAAATGTATATTATTGCTCAAACGGACACAAACCAAGACCGCCCAATCAGCTAGAAGCAATGCAGCGGACCTGACTCAAGCTGGCATGGTTCCAGGGTTGATAATAAATGCTCAAACCAAAAACCCTGCCCCATAACCGAATGTCCAAGCTTCAACAGTAGAATGGGGCGAAACTAACCAGCAGTTGCCAGCCCTGCCACTCTCGTCCCATGCAAAGATATAACATGCCTTTTTTCCCTATTTCAGAGTCTAAACTACTGCATGATAGCTCAGCCGCTCACAATCGCCACACCTAAAGCGGCTCATTATTGTCACACCCAAAGCCGCTCATTACCGTCACATCCAAACAAAGACTGGATATCCTTTGCAAGCTCAAGCCAGTAAGGAGGATGGCATGGATAAGCTATTGAAAAGCAAGGGCAACTTTCTCAAAAAGATGATGAAGCTTCTTTTATTTAAAGTCTAGCTTAATTTGCAACGTAGCTGCATTGTTACCCCAGGATAGAGGAAAAAGTTTTCCATTTGTTCACTTTTAAGTTCATTGTTACCATTCAAGTATAGAGTCGAAATTTTAGTAGATGAGTCATAATTATTCTATGCATTTGAAGCAGTCATTTATTATCATCTTCCCTACAACACAGGTGCACATATCAAATATGAGGACGTTGAGATGATGAGTTGAAAGCAGAGATCACAAGCTACAGATACAACCAAACTCACACAGAATAGAGAAAGGTAAGGAAATGTTAATTTTTTCTTTTTGGTTTGTGAAATAATTTTTGCAACAAATTCAAGGAGTTGTGCACTTCAAACTACAGGTGACAAATTTTAGGAAGGCATTGAATACAAAACCTAAATTTTTTAAGAGAAATGATAAATGATTGTTGTCTATGTAAGGCAAGAAATGACGTTAAATAGAGGTGAATGATGTGAAACAATGTTGCAATGTACTACAAGTTGTTGCAATCAGGTACCGTAACTTTGTCTTTATTAAATATCAATCCTAGAAATATACTGGTGATGGATTACCAAATTGTGCTGACTCAAATCTAATCTAATCTAACAAGAAATAGACAAGAACACAGGCAAACTTACAGACTAATTTAACAACATCTTTTCCAAATCGAGCTTTATGATTATACATTCTAACCACTTCTATTCATGTGAATTAAAGGAAACAAATCACATCACTAACCAAGAAGAAATATAAACCGGAGGATATGACATGTAATATCCAACCCTCAACATCATACCTTGGAGATACAGGATTGGAAATCTCTCAATGCAGCCAAGTAGGAAAGAGTAAACATGAATTCCATATGCTTACATGTTCAAGATATGATCTCCGGACTGGATCACTGTTATTTTCACAAGATCTTTAACTCCAGGATATAGGTTTACTAAATCTTCATGGATAAAGTCATGTAGCTCTGCTGCAAACTCTATACCAGTAGGACCCCCTCCCACTATAACAAAATGGAGGTTCGTCCGTCGCTCTTCTTCATTCAACCCTGGAAGGACAGCCTTCTCAAAACAATCTATTACAGTCCTACGAATTTTTCGAGCATCTTCTAGTTCCTGCATAAATGTCATTATTTGAAGGAAGAAAAGAGAAGGAAATGTAGCATCTTAGAAAAGTAATATTGGAGCAATTCCACGGTTTTATCATCTTATTTGAAAAGCACGATTTTGCTGTCAGTTCCCAGGATATAAAAACTCATTAAAGGGGTCCAGGAGAAAAATGACAGGCGTCGCTAAGCCTGAATGAAATAAGATAACTCTACCTTTAGAAAATGGCAATACTCCAGAACGCCAGGGGTATTAAAGGTATTGACTTGTGCTCCTACAGCTATAACCAAATAGTCATAGTGGAGGCAAAAGTCATTTCTTCCCGCTAAGTTGTCGCCTACATTGGACAGGCAACAAACTTGTCTTTTTTCTGCATCAATCTTGAGGCATTCTGCTTCCCAAAAGAGAATTTGCCCATTTTTCTGTAAGCATGAACAAGGAAATTATTATCAAGGAATTCATAGACTAGGTAAACAATACCAGACAATTAAAAAAGACAACGTCACCTAAAGCAAGTGTTAACTTACCAATTGCTCTAAAAGCTTAAGCTGTTACAGAATGGGCGCAGCAATGTATATCATGCTTACCACTCCCCCTCACCCTCGTCTCATGTGCAAGCCCGTGGAGAGACAATTCTATGAGAAATAAATCAAGGTGCACCACCATTAAGTGCACAACTAAACGGAGTGCAAATTGCACAATTAAAAAGGGTGGACCAAATGCAAACAGGAAGAGTCTAACCTAGGAACAAGAGCTCTGAGACCATTTAATTTACCAATTTCTCTAAAAGCTTAAGTTGTTTAAAGATGGGCCCAACAATGTATATCATGCTTAACAGTTACACCCGTAATCTCACAGTAACTGCAACACAAAATATGGATCATTACACAACAGGTAGTGCAGTAGTTGAGGCATTAAGGGTGCGGAAGAGATCTTTCAATCTATATGCACTATCGACAAAAACTTCTTCGTTCTTCCAAACATTAGACTAACACCAGAGATGCTGTCTTCTTCTGTAAAAGTAATTATACAAAACTCGAGCATTAGTACAAGTCTCTAATTGCTTCACCTTTTTTATTATGTTCCGAACTGGCTCCACTATGCTTCGCGCCTCCACAGTCCCACATGTCACACTAGGTAACAAAGGGGTGAACGCGAAATAGTTCCGTGGGGAAACCACCTGAACATCATATGACGATATGTCCAGATCTTTTAGAAAACTAGTACCAGCCCATCCTGTTCCAAGAACCACAACCCTCTTTTTCTTGGGTTCACCTTGGTCTAGTGTTTCTTTGTCCGATTGTGATTCTGCATGTGCCACCAGGCCTCCACTACTGCAGTAATCAACAGATTTGCTAAGAAGTACAACCCAGAGGAAGAATACATACTAAAATCAGGTAAGTGATCACTCAAAATAAGCTCAGTTGAATGAAGAGATCTTCCAGTCAATAGTCAACATAGTTAGAAGGCTGCAGTTATTACGTTTGGCACATCAATTGGGTAGCCACATATAATATTGGTCCAGTCAATTGTGTTGATCGCCTGATTGCCAATTGTATCGTGGTAATGGGACTCTACATAATATCCATTAGTATTCCCCCATCAGCGACAATAACACAATACTAGTACCTATTCGCTATCACATCCCTCGAGGCAAGGGCTGCATGATAGCACCCTATGATCAACACGTTGACGGAATGTAACTTGCCAAAGGGGAAGCCCATGCAAACCCCGCGGCCCGGGAGAGAGGGGGGGGGGGGGGCAGGGTGTGGACCAGCTTAGACAAATGACATGTATGCACACAAACATACACACGTAGATAACCATGTGCTCCTACCATTGATCTATACTCTCTAGGTCCACTTGCCTGCACGTAAGTCGTAGGGCCTCATCTCAGCAACCATTCTACCTTGGCATCTATAGTGGCCACTGCTCTTCTACACCATTCAATATTGGTCTCATTGCTCATCACAAACTATACTTGTAAATTTACTTAGGAAAAGCTGTCAACCACACACTTCCAAAATGACATCAATAAATGAACTACGAATTTATGCACAACTCAAAACGACCCAAGCAGATAGTACAGCTTATCTCCAAAGATGTTATAAGGAACAACCAAGACCAAGTCAGAATAATTTCTAGAAGAAAACTCATTCCACTTTCATCCTTGAAAACATCCAAGAGTAACAGAAAGTAAACAGGTCTGCAATAACTTTGGAGTCTCCTAAGAAACTAAGCTTCATCTCAGATCTCAAAATTTCTAAAAAATTCCCTTTTTGCTCTGCTTGAATTAGGTGGCTTTATGTTTCACAGAATTAAGTCACTAGAATGGGATGACATATTGTTAATATTATAGAAACATGAGGATTTCATAGAGAGAATGACACATTGTTATTATTGCTTTTCCACATGCCAATTTGAGGATCCCATATTCAGAAATACATATCTCGGCCTTTTAATGCATAGAAAGATCACATCAGTAGAGTTTGGAGATGATGTGTACAACTCCAGTAAAAACTTATAATCTACTTACCTCTATATTTATTTTGATTGAGGCAATTCATATCAAATTGAATAGAAAGAGATAGGCAAACGGATGCCAGTAGATAGAATAGAATCATGAAGGAGACAACGCCAACCTTTAAAGATAACTTCTCAGGTTTTTGTTTCATTTTGGAAGTGTATATATATATGCTACAAGCACCTCGCCAGTTACAGATAAATCTACCCCACAATAGTACCATAGCATCTAAGAACAGCAACTAAGACTGAAAAATAGAAAAAATAGCAACAAGCTAATCACTTCCATCTTCCCACAATCTCCACAGACCCGTAGGACATTAACTTGATGAAAGAAAGCCCCCTACCGAGGAAATGAAAACTAAAGAAATATAGGATGAACATCCTACATGTAAACCTAAGGGTTTAGATGAATAGACCTCACTAGCCTGTGCATTTGAAGCTAGTACTTAATCTTATAACCCTATAACATCACGGGATTTTCACTGCCTTCAAAATGATGTTGTCAACATAAAGGAGGAGTATGATGACTATGGATGTGTGAGCTTGAAGAGCTATGCATCAAGAATACCTGGACATTAAACCACTATAGAAAGAACTAAAATGGGAAAAACCAAGAGCGAGGCACGTGTTACATGTCAGCCATAGATGGCTTTATGAAGGTGTGAAAAACAGCAATAAACTCCTATTAATGTTAAAGCTTCATAATGACAAGTCACTAACAGCTCTAGTATATCATGCTTTGGACATCTGGACCGATCTGGAGCGTCCTTTGTCGATTTACTTTCATATTCATAGTACTGCTATGGGCATATTCATTTGGACTGACATAAAGGTGTCGTAAAGAACAATAAATCCCTAGTGCTGTTTGAACTTTATAATGACAATTCACTAACTGCTCTAGGTATATCATGCTTTGGACGTCTGGAATGATCTAGAAAGTCCTTTGTCGATTCATATTCATAGACCAGCCACCGGTGCCAATAACAAATTACTCAAGTGCATGATTATTTGTAAATCTAGGGACTCGAATGTACCATCCGTCCTTCATGGAATAGTTTGGCAGTGCTTGACAATTGCCTCCATTTTCCATCTTCATCAATTAAAGAAATGAATTGTCAATTGTTGCATATAGTAAACTATTTGCACTTTGAGTTTTTATACATATAGAACCTCCAAATAGTGTGTTGAGTTTGTGTAGGTTGTCGAACTGATATAGCATGTTCTCATAGCCACTTGATTATATTAGTCCAAAGTTCTAATATATGACAAACTCCAAATCCCTCGTTCCACGAAGGGATCATAAACCACAGACCACGTGAAGGTAAATACAAAGTGAGAAATAAAGGCTTGTGTATTCAAGAATAAATTAACACCACCGACCCTGGAATCTTGGTAGCAATAGGCTGGAAATTAGTATTTTGGTTTATTCAAGTTGCCTGAACCAATGTTCCCTGCGACATGCATTTCATGTTCAGTTTAAATTCAGAGTATAACTCGGTTAAAGAGATGGGCAGAAAATTTCAGTTGGGCCCCCTGATTCACCAACCGGTAACTGTTTGGAATTGTGGCAACTTCATGTTCCTGGGGCAAGAAAATGTGGTGATTGTATAGCAATAGAACATGCTATAGAAAACATGCTATAGCAATAGATACTGGTGATAGAACATGCTGTACAAATTCACACATCATAAGCCTTTTCTGTATAGCAGTAGAACATGCTATAAATATGTTCCAAATAGCAAGAAAAACTGGTGATTGCATTATGTGCGATTGAGTTCGTGTAGGAAACTGGTGGTTTTATTGCAATGTTCCATATTGTGTAGTGTTTGTGTAGGTTCCCAAGTTTGTGCCACACAAGATGGGACACTGGTGATTGCAATATATGTACACGATCGAGGCAAGAAAAACTTTCCCTAGTACTGTTATGAATGTCATACATTATGGGACATTTTATTAGCCCCCTTGGGCCGGCAATGGAAAAGTATTTAACATAATGCAAAGGCGGTTTTTAAGTTTCTATCATAAGGAATTATTCCTGTCATATTATTAGTAGTGCCTATCCTTAGTTCTTACAAAGAGGAGAGCTAATAACAGCATAAAGAAAGCCCTTTTAGTACCCCTTATCAATAATTTTAAGATTTATGACCAACACAGAGAGGATAGACAGAACATATAGGACAAGCAGTTCAGGACAGAGCATTGCTGAGTCGTTTTACTAGATCTTTGGACCTTGGGGAACTTAAACTTAGACTACCCACCAACGTCCCCGTCTAAGCAGCCATCAATCATGCTTCAAAAAAATGCAGTAACGACAAGAATAAACCACCACTTAACTTTTTCTGCCATGACTCAACAAAGAAGTAGTCATCAGTTCCGTATCAGGCTAAAGGGACTCGCGTCACTTGCTTGGTTTGCATGTCTAGATCACAGATCGCGCACATAGGCTCTCCATTTTGCAAAATAATGATCTTGAACACCCCTTGCACAAGAGTGCTCTCATGTACTATCCGAACAGATGTTAACCAAACCAATGTACAATATCAGGTTTATAAGTACACTTCCAAGTGAGATTGATTGTGGAAGACAGTTAACCTAACATGGTCTCATGTTGAATCAAACCGGCAAACAAAAGTATTATGCAGTCCAATCATATCCAAACTATTTTCAGGAGATCAAGACCTCATGCTGGGTCATACGATCAGTTACCACAGCATATTATCCAAGTCGTGTTCACGAGGATCATACGCCTATAGACTGCCTAAGCAGCCAAAATATCATTCAGCCGTTCAGAAACAAGAACGTAGCTGATAAGATCAAGAAAAGGGGTCAAACACTCCATTCACACATTCCAAAAGAAGAAACAAGTAGTGGGTAATCCAAGAAACAAAACAACTCCTCCATCAAACAGTGAGTATTCAAGAAAAAGAAACGGAAATTTCCAAACACAACAGAAAAAACCTGATAGAGCAGAGAAGAAGGAGCTTCGTGTAAGAAGAAGGGTGGTGGCCACGGAGAGCACTGGTGAGATATGAAAAGACCCTCATTTTATCCTCTTGCCTAAATTCATAGAGCTGCCACTCCTCTCTTATGGAGTCTCTCTGTCAGCACAGCACAGCACAGTTCCACGGCGTGTCCCCATGCCTTAAATTGTATCTCGTGCTGGCAGTAAGTCCCATTTCTACCTTGTACCTTTGTCCTAAATTACATTTGTGGCAGCAACGTGGCACTCTGTGTGCTTATCCAAGTTTAGAGCAAACAATAATGGAGATTTTTTGGCTCTAACCGATTGACTCTCCTCTCCTTTTGGAAGAAGACTGGTAGATTTACAAAACTGAAAATTGAAGGGCAGCCGCAACACAACACGCATCTTTTGCACTCTACTTCCCTCCCATGGTAACTTTTTCTTCGCCTGCCTATTGGAGTTTGATATTTTTATTGCTTCAGTATCTGATAATTGTAACGATTCTGATTGATAGTTTTATCAGAAGGTACTGTCTATATAAAGAAAAATAATGTACTCGGAATCAAACAAGGAATTAGAGGTCTCACGGCTTGTAGATTAATTCATAATAGTGTATTCTTTTAAAGCACTATGAAAAAGTCGTATATAAACTTTTAAAGCGATGAGTTTTGCAAATTTCTCTTAATAGAAAAAATGTCACTTGCGAATGTAAAGTTACAGCAGAAAGCGTGATAAAATTGTTGCTCAAAGTGTAATACCCCATTAAAGGTACTTAGACCAATGTTTATATGTAAACACTTGAACATGATTCTTACTTGAACAAACCTTTTACACCAAATCAACCGTCTATAATTTTTATGGCATTTTTAAAATACAGTTGTGGTACAGTTTCAAAGTTATTAGCCCACATTTGCTGCCGAGGTAAATGGTCCTCAAGTAAGAGTCCTCTCATGTCTCTACGACAAGCGTTATGGTTTGCTCACCTCGAATAGATAGCATCAAACATCTGGATCGATTTGTGAGATGAATAGCTTTGGTAACCGACTTAATGCTCCAATCGATACATTATCCCATGATTACACGGAGATCGTTTAGATAATTTGGACTTGTTAACCTCACGTGAATGTCGTATTCTCTTGACTTGAGATCGATGGCATAGGAGATTAAGTACAAGCTTAGGGTACATGCCAAATGTTTGCTCTCCAAGGTCCATACGTTAGGTATTTACACCGGATGCCTTGAGATTGTGGTCTAAACGGAGGCAAGCTGACCGCTCCAGCAAGGCCTTTAGCTGAGAAAATTACAAGCGACCCTTAACCTAATAAGGCTTGAGGTTGGATTTGTCGATTTAAAAAAATCAAGTTTTTAAAGAGGTGTGGTACCTTGGATCTCATAGGCTAAGCCATTATTAATATTACCTATATCTACACTACTTCTAAAAGTGTGAATCCCTGAAAATCATTTTTTAGACCACAATACCCTTCTTATATTTAATAATCACTTTCTTGCCATTCAAAAACACAATTAAGGTGCTTAAAATTTAGACTCTTCTAACAAAAAAAAAAATCCACTATAAACGCTATAATTAATACATGGATGTCTCTCTCATTTCTCATAAAACTTATTGTTAATAAAAATGATCTATGTTCATTGTAATCCAGAACTTGATGCTTTATTTAGATTAGGATATGCAAGACTTTGGTGATAATAACTTCTTATGGCATAAGTAGAAGAATTAAAAAAAATTCAAATGACCGTTAGATTATAACGGTTTTCTCTCACGATAAAGAACCCATGTATGTTTGCGACGACTATCCGCTTAGATAATTTCTAATTGAATACTACATAAATTGATGGTTGCACGTGTTTGCAGTCAGAAATTAACTTAAAAATAATTAAAAGTATTCTTCATACCACCTTTAATGTTGCCAGAAAAATAAGAGAACGAATTAAATTGATTTCAATAGTACAATCATTGCCTTTTTATTTATTTATTTTATCTTTTGGTATTGCATCTTTCTATAGCCAAAATTACATTTACCACCGTATCAGCAAGGGAGTAGAGGATTATTCACTTGCCAGTAATAATTGAAAGCAAGGGAGTAAAGGATTCTTCACTTGCCAGTAATAATTGGAAGCGACTGACAGTATAGTTGATGTTTAGTCTGCAATGCCTAATCCTTTTTCGTTTGACAAGAAAATTCCTAATAACAACATTAATTCTCGAATGTGATTTTGTATTTGCAAATAGATAGAATTTTTTTATGTTTTGTGCGTTAGAAATTACTAATATTTCATTGCAGCGATTGTTAAAGAGTAAATATCTTAAATATTAATATTATAATTAACAATCTTTCTCAAATTATATACGAAAAATATTTTGTAGAATAAGGTGACTAAGGACGATTGTGTCTTATTCACGACAACTATTGTATTCATCAAGTTGGACTATAGAATAAATATAAATAAATAAAAGTTAAAAAATTATTGAAAGTTAAATTCGGAAAATCGTAGCAATACGGATGCTAGCATAGAGATAAATATAAAATTGTTGATTGTTAAACTTTAAACCTTATGATTTAGGCCATGATTTAGGGCATGATAGGAGATGGGTCATAATTGGCATTTGAATCGACGTACACCTTTTACGTTCTTTAGAAGTTGTGCGAGATAAAGGTCATTGAGAGACTAGTAACATTCTTTATACGGATTCATAATGTTTTTTGAATAATCTTTATGCATATACATCTCAATTTCAACTTGCACTTCTAACTTCAATACATTTATCACGTACACTTGAATCACGAAAAATTGATTGTCATAGTCTAGATAATACATGGGGTTATGACTTTTCTATACTATAATCTTAATTTGTCACATGTTAATATTCATGTGCATCCTACTAGTACTACATATAAAAGTGTGGATCCTTAGAAATCATTTTTTGGACCACAATACTCTTCTTATAATCTAAAATTATTTCATTGCCATTCAAAATATAATTAACAAACTTTTAATCTAAATTCTTCTAACAAATCCATTTTTCCACTACTCTTATATACTACAATTGATACATAGATATCTCTCTCATTTTTCATAAAAATTATAAGTAATAAAATATATGTATGTTCATTGACATCCATAACTTAATGCTTTACATAGATTAGGACGTGTGTGTGTGTGTGTGTGTGTGTGTTGCCATGCAAATTTAGTAACTCTCTGACCCAAATTTGAAAACATTATTAAGCAACTTAATTTTACTTTTCTTACTTTGATTGTTATGCATCACTCTCACCATCTTTCTAGTTAGTAATAGTTGTGAATTATGCTGTAGATTATTATCCCCTAATAAAATCTAAAAATTACTCCTTTCACGCTACTTATTAATTTAAGTATCGGCACAACCTTCTAAATAACGCTTCTTTCAAATTAAAATCTTAAAAATAAAAGTTAATGGAGATGACCATCATTTCCTTTATATAGACACCCCAAGATATGTTTGATAAACAATTGCCAAGCACATTTTGCCTTAACTGAAGAAAATAACACATTCTACTTTTGGCTAGAGTAAGTTATTATAATTTCACTTCTTATTTATCTTTATGTATACTACTTGTTAGCCTTATGGTTGGATAACGTATGCTTACATCTTATTTTGATGATAACTATACATTGATTATGTTGTAATATGTGTCTTGAGTATATTTTTAGTAGGTATATATATGCGCACTCATGAAGACACATTTGAGAACTTGGATAGATGGATTAAAGCCAAAGAATCTTAAAGCTATAATAGACATGCTATGGAAGCTTCATCAAGTCCAATGTCAAAGAGGAAGAAAGAATGCAAAGGCAAAGTTACTATCGATTATGATTGATATTTACTATTATGTAACTAGTCTTGGTTTGATGACTATGACCTAAAATGAACTTAGGACACCTTTTGCATTGCATATGAGTTCATAACCTTTCACACAAGTGTATTTCTTAAAAATGAGTGAACTTTGGAGCTCACTCAGATTTTCTTAAGAATGTTTTTGGAGCTAATATTTTTATATCTTGATAAAAAATTTCATTAGCTTTTCAACACAAAAAACGGCACCTCAATCCAATTTTTCTAAAGAAAGTTATGCTCAAAATAAGAAAAGGGATTTCGTAAGACAGTCGAGAAAAGGCAGCAAGAGAATGCAGTCGACTCCATTGACCATTGGGAGAGAAATAACGGCTAAATTTGCCCAAAATCATGCAAAATCTTCCCATAACGGCTATATTTGATATTTTCTCTATATAAATAATTTGGGACTTCATTATACACTATGGAAACCACATTCATTAGAGAAACATTAAGGCTTATAGATTAAACTTTTCTCTCTTCATCTTCATGATTTTATATCATTAAAGAGAGCATCTTTATGAGCAATTCTTTGATTGAGAGTGAGTATTATTCAAGTCATCAATTCTCCCATCTCTCTGTTGTATTAGAGCTTCATTTGTACTTATTTCCTTTCAAGAGGGTTTTTTTGTACACAATTGATCTTTGTAAAAGGATTGTGATCAAGGCTTGAGTTTGTCAAGTCTTGCGTGAGCTTTGTGGATTCAAGGCTTGTGCTTAGTGTGAGAATATCACCAAGTGTTGTAAAGGTTTTCATCTTCACCCGGAAGAAGATTGGTGCTAATGGATTCTAGTGCTCTTGCAAGGGACTTCCTTGAAGAAGTGGATGTAGGCTTGAGGGTAGTTCAAGCCGAACCATTTAAATCTCCTTGTCAAGTATCTCTAACTCAATCTCTTTACTTATTACTCTATAATTGCTTAAGATTGTTTAGTTAGCATCTTGATTGAAGTATTATTTGGCTTGATTGAGATTTATAATTGTGCTTAGTTTAAATTATCCATTAATGTTCAAAAACCCAATTCACCCCCCTCTAGGGTTGTTTTATTGGTTTCACTACTGTTACTTGTTTAGATAATCTTTAACTGGATAATACATAAATGGATGGTTCTATGTATTTGCAATCAGAAATTAACTTTGCAATAATAAAAAAATTTACTATACCACTTTTAATGTTGCCAAAAAGAGAAGAAAATAAATTAAATCGATTTCAATAGTACTAGAAATTGCTTATTTCTTTTATTTGTTTTATTTACATCTTTCTATAACCACACATTACATTTACCACCATATCAACGAGGGATTAAAGGATTAAATGATTTATCACTTGGATTGGAAGCATGATTGTTGCTTAGTCTGCAGTGCCCAACATTTTTCTTTAAATAAGGAAATACCTAATAACGATATCTATTCTATTTTTTATATTTTTGGGTTAAAAGTTACTAACCATTCATTGCACCTTTTTTCCTAAAGAGTAAATGTGTTAGGTACTAATCTTTTATAAATATTTTTTTTAAATTAAATATGTAATATGTTTTATGAAATAAGGTGACCACGGACGGTTGTGATACATTCACAATTATTATTGTGTTTTATTAAGCTGGAATGTAGTATATATAAAATGCAAAAAGAAGTAAAAAATGATTGAGAGCTGAAGTAAAAAAGAAAAAAGAAAAAGTACGACATAGATGTTGACATAAATAAGTATTAAATTGTTGATAGTCAAATTTTATACCTTTAAATTTAGACTAAATGCATCGATTTGAAACAATATTACGGTACGAAGCCTTACTGCCACGAAAGAATCGGATGGTTTAACTATTTCGATCAACTACTCCTTTTTTTTTCCACAACTACTTGTTTTTACTTCAAAAGAATGATAGGTAAGATCATGATAAAGATATGGACCGTCGTTGGCACGAAGTCAACTCACATTTTTTACTTCTGTAGAATTGTGCGAGATGAAGGTACTTGGAAGACTATTAACATTATTTGAATTAGCATGTATATTTGAACAATAGAAAATTGGTTCTCATAGTCTAGAGAATACACGAGGTTATAACTTTTATCTACTATAACTTTATTTTATCATATGTTAATGTTCACGTCCATCGCACGTGCATCGTACTAGTTCTAAACAAAAGGCTTCCACTTGTGTTTCCCATTAATCACTGAGAGTTGTCCCCCAATGATATATCAACACTCAGGGGTTGCTTAGACATTAGTAATTTGGAGCTTGTTTTTGGTGATATGCTACCTACATTCCTGTTGCCCCCTATTTTGCATTAGCCGCTAAGTGTTGTTATCACCTCCCTTTGTTTGGCGTGTTGCTACATGAGTTAAGGATGACAACTTAGATACATTGCTACTTGAGAGTTATCCCTTGTGTTTGACATTTTATGTTGCTGAAGTTAAGTGGTTTGGGATAAACCTTAACACTGCACTAGGAAGTCGTACCGCACTGCCACGTGGAGTGTGATCTTCTATTATTAGTGGTACTATTACTTGGATTTGCCCTTGTAATGTTAGCACTTGGTTCATGGACTTTTGAGTCTTCCCCTAGAGCCTCCATACCTATGAAGGCCAAGTTAAGCCCCAAGTTCTGACGATTCTGGAGGTTGACCGATTTTTACCTATTGGTTAACAACTCTAGTGTAAACCCTCTAAGGTGCTTAAACCTTACTAAAGTGGCTTTGTGATGCCGTAACTCCTCTAGCGATTTTGGTTTGTGACTCAAGAACTAAGCCTCTAGAGTATTGTGATCGCGATGGAATGACTGCGAGATACCACGCTTCAGTTGTTTTTAACAAAGTTCAAGTACGAATTTTGAGCATGAGTTTGCAGACACTCCATTTCTCTAGATCTTATTTCACACACACACACACACAGGACGTGATCTCTTGCCCTCGATAAGTTGCCAACGGGATCTGGCTGTCCATCCATGGTGGATGGACTGAACACATCTAATTTTTTTACCCAAAAAAAAAAAATTTACCGTCTGCTACATTATCTAGCGGACGGTGATTTTAACCAAAATGCTTCGAAGGTATTTAATGAGTCGCTGGTTCCCCCATCGAACTGGCCAATTTTCTATGCGTATCGACAGTTAAAGTCATTAAAATCTTTTTTGGTTTTTTCAACCTTATCTCTTATAGGCGATAAGTATGACCAGATGGTCTCTTTCTGCGTTTCTATTGTACCAAACCTCTATGAAAAGGCCCTTAGTTGGCCCAAAAAGGAACACGTTTTTTGGAAAGGGAATATTTCCCAAAGGCTACTAAAATTTTCTGAGAGCTTAGACTAGCAAGAGACTTTGAGAGAAGTAAACCAAGATGTTCAAATTTCTTAGTCTAGTTCGAGTTCATCGCGTACTCACCGCATCGTGGGGAATCCGGAGTCAACCGCCAAGTCTTTCAAGTCAACTAGATCAAGAGGCATAAATCCATACTCTTGCCTTTTTCATTTTTTTTTAAGGAATATCTTAGAGTAACCTTAGATTATGTTATTTCCCGTTCCCGTGACCAAGTTTCGGTCCCTGACAAGAATCAATGAGAAAATTAGTTTTTGAAACTTTCGGCTAGAATAAGTTGGCTAGGATTAGAATTCTGCCAGGACTATAAATTTTCCATAACAAGAACTCTGTTTGGATTACACTTCTAGTCCAATTAAAATTCTTAGAGCATTTAACTAGAAGAAGTTAAAGTGAGTTGGGTCTTTTAGAAACTGCAGACCAAGACATAGGTCGTCCTCCTTAGGGTTGGTCGAACTACGGGATTTTGATCCTCGCTTGTTTGGTTGTGTTAGTAGGCAATTCAATCCCCATTGTTGAATTGACACCAAATTTAGGTTAAGCTTAGGTTTTGTTTGACGAGAGTCCTTCACGTAAATTGCTGGCAGGAACTGCATCCTCTCCCTTTGGTCCAGCGACTAATATTTCTATAAGGCTTTTGCCTATTCCTTCTGCCTTTATTTGTATTTGTGTTTTGAGGTAACAATCATAAGAATCACAACCCTTTATGGTATAGCGAGGTACCTAGCTTCCCTTCATATAAATTAGTCCCCAAGTCCAAGTCTCTCCTTTCGTGATATCAAAAGATTTAATTGGACAATCTAGAAGCGAGTTTAGAGTTTTCTTATCTTTTCTAGTTAATATTTAACTAATCCTAAAATAGGCTACTAATATTTCGGTTCCTAATAATTATGTTTCTCCCCCTACCGTGGTGTTATTTCATGACATGTTAAAATTAAGAGTTGAAGTTTGCTTCAGGCAATCGCCATCTCCCTCGTGGGTTTTCTCATTAACGAACTTGCTAAAGATAGCCTTGCTTGATCAAACCTTCTATCTCATCCTAAAAAACTTAATACTCATATGTTTGTGCTTGTCCATCAGGAAAGCCTTAATATTTGTTCCGGTCCCTCTTGTTATCTTAGAATGGATATGTACTTCTTATCTTAGAAGGATAGAGTGTATGGCTCTCAGATGGCCGAGTAGGAGAGCCCATGTTTTGTAGCTTAGGTTTCTTCTGAGGACTACTTTCGTAATAGTTTGGTTTATCTTGCTCATTACGCATTCCCATGGCATTGTCCTCGTCCAATTATTCTCGAGTAGAAATGTCTTTTTTTTGTTGCAAAGCTCAGCCTTTTTTTGCACGAATCCCAAGATAAGGCTAAGTTTCTTACTTTGACTGCCATAGCCCTATAGGCAACAACCTAGTGTAGGCTCTTGATTTGTAATGTCTCATCATTGAATTAATTGGTGTAGAAATTGAAAGAATCATGTCATCCTTCAACTTTGCCTTGTTCTAAAGTTAGCAAAGGTTTTTTTGTGCCTTCGACTGCTGACGAAGTGGCGTTGAAAGGCCAGAAGAGTTGTATAAAAGCTTCAATTGTATGGGGCTTTAATTCTAGGACCAGGTATTATTGAAAACACGACAGTTTATCGTATCAAAGACCTGATGGAAAAACATGTTAGCACTGTGTTGTGAATGAAATCCGAGACAATCTTTGATTGAATCGTGAAGAGACTTGCACAGCACAAATGACACTGGTAAAGCCGGAAAGATTTTCGACGAAAAATCTCCAATACTAAAGTCAGAAAGTGTTTGAGGAAGATCTAAGAGTATTCTTAAATTGTAGAACTTACCTCTTTCCTTCTTTGGACCTTCTTTATATAGAGCTTCCATTAATGAGTCGGCCATCTCTCCTTAATGGGGAGTTACTAGAGTTAATGGGAGGTTATCAGAATTTAGGGGCAGTTATTGCCCATAATGGGGAAATGGGATAGTGGGAGAATGGGTAAATACCACTTCCCACTTTACCAGGGATTATGGGGCAGTTTTAGTGCCTTCTGGTAGTGACACGTGCCACTCTCCCATAGGTGATAGTTTTTACCCATATCATTTACCCTCGTTCCGTATTCTTTTGGAGAAAGAATATGGAATCAGGATCATTGTCTTAGCATTGAATTTTGGGCCCTATTAAGGGGTTATATGCGTTAGGAAATCTTTAGCCATAGGTGATATTTTTTACTTAGTGGTAGAATAGAAGAGTCTTCCTTTGGCAAAAGGCTCTTCGACTCAGCCTGGCCGAGTAGAGGCCTTAAGGGGCTCGTCTACTCGGCTTCTTTGGCCGAGTAGAGGCCTTGAGGGGCTTGTCTACTCGGCTTCTTTGGCAGAGTAGAGGCCTTGAGGGGTTCGACTACTTGGCTTCTTTGGTCGAGTAGAGGCACTGGTGGTCTAATGTGCTCGTCTATTCAGCCTGGCTGAGTAGAGGCCTTAAGAGGCTCGCCTACTCGGCCTCTTTGGCCAAGTAGAGGCCTTAAGGTGTAACACCCCACACTTTTTTGAGGTGTTAGAAATAATTTTGAGCGATAAATAATTATCGGTTGGTCCGAAAAATAGACGAGCAATAATTTTGGGCGATACTAGGATATTAGCAGAGTTTGAAAAGTTAAAATAAGCTTAAAATAATTTTGGAGTCAAAATGTGATTTTAGAAAGTTTTAAGGTCATTTTGTAAATATGAAAACTCTGGGGGCTATTTTGCATTTTTTCTTGTGTTTGAAACACAAACAACAACAATTTATATTTCGTCCACATTAAATAACGAGTTCATTTCTTCCACGCTTGAAACAAATTCATGTGTAAAGTTGGTTCTCCAAAATGCAAATGTTTCATCGATCCTGCTTGGAATTTTTCTCTTATAAAAGTCTTAAGCACCTTCTCACGCCCTTCTCGCATAGCCAAAGCCAATCCTAAATTGCTTCCCGAAAGTGCCAGACATATCGATGGTTTTGTTCATTTATTTCCTCCTCTACTTTCCATGCATTTCTCTCCCCCCACTTGTGCTTGTGGACTGCCTTACATGCCAGCGTTCTGTTCAATTTCCATAGCTGGTTCTACAGTTGATCATCTTTATGGGGTGGGAGGGGTTTTGTATAACAACGCCTAGGTCCCAATGGGAGCGTTTACTGAAGCCGTTGAGGCAGAGGATGAGACTTGAGCATTTGTTCTGGCTATTAGTTCAATTCTCACTTGGGTTGACTATTCTTCAGTGTTTTCATGCAATAGTTCTTCTTCCTCATTCTTTATTTATGTTGCAGATGGACTCCAATGATCACAGACAGCAGTTTGTTATTCGCCAACCTTTTATGTAAAATACAATGGCACTGCAGGTCTTTGCACTCGCTGCACATCGGCCCAAGGGAAAATGGAAGTGTTGTCCTTATCGTCTGCAGGTCTGAGAATTGCTCTCCGTAAAATTACCACCAACAATAGCAATCTTGCAGTTTGCCCATATTAAATTAACTAAAGAGTTCATTTCTTTCACGCTTGAAACAAATTCATAAGTTCGTTCTCCAATGTGCAAATGTTTCATTAATTCTGCTAGGGTTTTTTCAGTTAGAAAAGTCAGGTACTGCAATTTCTAGTAAAAGTTGCCAAATACATTCATATACGTATTACACACGATGTTGGGGGTTGTAAATGTAGTGCTGTTATTTAACTCCAATCTCGTGGGGTACGCAAGAAGAAGCTGATGACAACACCTCACTTTATGAGTTCTTCAGACCCTAAACCCACCAAATCATAGGCTCAGAGTATAGTTGTAACTCAATTCCTGGCAATCATTTAATCTTTCAGATGTTTAAAAGAGAAAAATGGAGTTGCTGTTTAACATTAAAATGATACCAAAATACGATATATATGCCTCAGTGAAATCCGTTTTAATCAATTGGAGTGCGGCTTCACAAGGTGGTTCTCCCTGTAAACAGGGTCCTCGCTCCACCGCACCTCATAGTTGGATTGGTTCATCACCGGCAAATACATTCAAAATACTAATTTTGAAAGAAGAAATTAAGACATCTGAATGAATGCCTTTTTCTGTGAAATGATCAGAAAAACAAAGATAAATTAGGCTCAGATAATATAACAGCTCTATCGATCACGAATTTTCTGAAGCAGAACTGGCATTAAAGCTGTAAAGATCAATCATCACTGCCAAAGTATTCAACCAAAATTAAATTAAAAAACAATATTTATAAATAATGTTGGCTCATATCAAGAAATTCAACCAATCCAGATTTTTGCCTCATCGATTACTCTCAGAAGCGCGGATAATTATCTAATCATTGCCAGCAGCTAATTCAGGTGGATGCAAATCACAAGAATATGGCGGATAATTTTAGAGGTAAAACAAAATTCAAGAGTTAAACCCCCACGTTTTGACAACGCCTGGATGTAAATCTATGCCTCCATGACTAGACCTTCTTTCAGTAAAATTCGATCAGAAAAGAAGGCTAAAGGTGTGGTAAGGCAGATTCAAACAACAATTTAAACACACAAAAAAAATCGGGATTGTCAATTAGATGAGATCTAGCCGTTGTTTTGACACAGATCTGCCATAGGAAAGTAGGTACAGGGCGGAACTGCAACACTAACGGCGGATTTTAGCACGAGCATTGGGGCTTTGGTTCTTCAAGGGTGTTGGATCAGACAAGCCCGGGGTGCTACGTGCAAGAGAATAACAGCTATGAATGAATGAAGTATAAAGGAGAATTGATCTTACAATGGAGAATCGGCTGCTCGTTAAACCCTAACCCTAGCAGAGAGGCTGCGACTGTGAACAGGCAACAGAGAGTTGTTGGGTATATATAGAGAGAGAGGGCGGCTTCTGAAAACCCTAATTGAGCCTATTTTCTCGATTCGGCGAAGAGTGTTAGCACGTGGCGGCTGTAGCACGCGTGAAAGGGATAAGTTTCATTATGGGTGATTTGCATAGAGACCCCTCGTAATTTGGGCGAATTGCAAAATAACACCTCCAGTTTAATTTTTGGCAAATAACTCTCTTGTAGTGCCCATCCAAAAAGAAGTAAAAATGTCCAATTAACACCTTATGAGTATGTGCTCCTCCATTATCACCATCCAGATACCCAAACATTTGGTGAAAATAAACAATTTGCCCATGGATTATGTGATCCGATCGAACCAAATGTGGTGGTGGACGTGAGTGAGGGTAGGCAAGGAGTGGAGGTGGTGGTGGACGAGGCTGAGTTGGTGGTGAACATGAATGGTAGTGGTAGACATGGGCTGTATTGATGGTCAGCATGAAGAGTGGTGGATGAGTCGGTGGCAAAAGTGACAAGTTTTGTTGGACGGGGCTCGATTCGTGGTGGGTGTTAGTGGTGCTAATGGACAAAGCTGGGTAGTGATTTGAACATTAATTTTCTAATGATTGCAAACATTTGGGAGCACATGTGGTCATTTGTAAAAAATGAAACTAAAGGTTTTTTTTACAACCCTTCCAATTATGAGGGGTCTATCTGCAAACCATCCTTCTAGTAAACCCCTTAATGTTAAAGGTAATAATACTAGTCAACTCCAATAACTCATGAAGATGTGGCACATAAATTTGATGTTCGCTGACTTTGGAATTGTTATATCGTGTTATTAGTATACTCCTAAGATTTTGTGCAGTGTTGCAACAAATGAGCAGTATATGAAAAGGGATCCTTAATTATGAACATTTAACCCGTTCAAATGAATCCAATCGAACTGACCAACCCAATTGATCACAAGAAAAGCACAGTTTGGGTTTTGCTTTTCCGAACTGAATGTTTGATTTGTTGGTTCGATTTTTTTTTTAACTGTTTTAAATTGAACCAAACATGTATATGCAATTAAATATATTTGGATTTTAAATCTAATCCTAGTTATTATCGAGTTTTTAACCTAATAATAATTTAACCATAACATCTATAAGTAAACTATATGCAATTTCAATAGGTAGGCTCTAAGAAATTTGTGGCCATGTATATTATGAAGATCTAATAGTAAATGGACAAGTCCATACAAGTTCAAAAATGACTATAGGCCCAAACCGGTTAATCCGTCCAAACTGTTGAAACGAATTGTTTAAGTATGGATTGAATTTTTTATTTCAAACCAGTGGTGGTCGGTTCGACTTCGTATTCAGCTTCCAAACCGAATCAATCGAACCTTGTTGATCCCTAAAAAGGTTGTTCTCTTTCACGGCTTGAAACTCCACCCATGTCGCCAAACTGCTACTTTGCAACCCCTACAATGCCACCACTATTAGCATGCAATTTTTCTTTTTCTTTTTTTCCTGTTAATTAACCACCGTAAACATGCATTTTTTCTTTTTTTTCAGTTGATAATTAACCACTGTCAGCATGCATTAATCACCGCACCCTGTCCCGACACATTTGCCACCATCACGGTGAAGTTCGCTGCCATCGTCACAATGAAGTTGAAGGTGGTTATGGCAGCTCACATTTCTTTCATCCAAACTCTCACCGCCTTCTCATCTATTGCTCATCGTTATCTAATAGACTCACACTAATAAAAGCCAGTTCGGTCTATACAAATGGTGTTTATTGCTCATAATTACTATGAACATATTTTGACTGCTACCCGAGTTTTAGAAATATTCTTTCAACCATGTATATATGACAATTAATAGTTACTAAATATTTTTAGTGACTTTTTTACTAACACTTTCAACGATAATTCTTAGTAGCAATTTTTTTTAGCGTCACTAAATAAAAGCTACTAAAAAATTTAGTAACCATTAATCGTTACTATATGAAAGGTAGGAGGAATGTCCCTTCAATCTGGGTAGCAGCTAAATTTTTCTTTTTCGAAAGCATCATAGGTGCCCTTTCCGTGGTTGCTAACTCATCATTCTACCTTACCTCACTTGTTATATAGAAGAACCCAAATCCCACCTTCTAGTTGGTATCACAAAACTTGGATTGATTTACTATATTTTGGTCAATTTGGCGAATATTTGCTATTGTGTACTCTATGGTGCGCCAATTTTGGAAGCCGAGCGTACCCATATTCAAAGGCAGAGTTGAGCACAGTTCAATTGGTTGAATTTGAAAAATATATCCAAAAATTGAATCGACAGTTATCGATTTGGGGAAAAAAAAAACTCAAACTATAGTTGAACGATTTGGTTTTAGCAGTTCAATTAACGAGGTGGGCGGATTGAGCCATTTGAGCTTGTACTCATTTTTAAACTTGTTTGGGGTTATCCTTAACTATTGCGCTTTTGTAATATGTGCATGATCACAAGTTGTTTGGAGCTTACTTATTGAAATTAGGGTATTGTGTAATTGTATTTAGATGATTAAATCATAAGCAAAACTAGTAGCAAAAGTTGAGTGTTTTTTTTGTGTGGACAAAGCGACATCCGGTTTGGAAAAAGAACCCAAACCGCATTGTTTTTTTAGAATCCATTCATGGTCAATCAGATTGCTCAGTTCGTTTTGACCGGTTAGATCAATTTGCACGGTTTAAATACTTATCCTCTATTTAGAGCTAAATAAATACTCGAGGTTCTACGATAAAAATTATTACTGTATTATGATGGATTTTGGAAGTGTTTCATCAATGTTATTGACATCACGTCACATAAAATAGAATAAGGTTCGATATGCTTTCCACTAGTACCATTTAATGAGGAGCAAAAACATTTTACATACAAAAAAGCTGAATCTAAGGTAAATATGTCCTCGGGTCATACAGACAACCTATTCTGCAGGAAGGACAGCAAAACTGCACCAAACTTGATTACTGCTGCATGTTTTTGCAGCATTGCCCATCTTTTAAAGGCAAGGGCTCACCATCTTAGATCTAATATCCAAGAGAAGCTTCCTTCTACCCCAAAAGAAAAGGCTGGTGACATGTTAAATTAGACTATCATCCATGTTAAGTGCCTGTACCCAGCCCATTTAGCAGCAACACGGATACCAATGGCCAATGCAGCCCATAACAACGGAAGTGGAACTCTCCGACCCGTTGCAATAGCTTCATCATCTTTCCCGTCCACCGGCTTTTTTGAGTGGCGAGTGATAGCCAAAGCCAGATAAGAGGCCATCACAACAACTCTAACCCATGGTTCTCCAATGCCAGCTAGCACAGCTGCAACAGGCAACGCAGATGAGACATAGTCCCTCTTCTTGACAAATCGAGCAAAGCCAAACAATCCTAATAGAAGCGTCCAGAAGAACAACTCAGAGATGAAGCCTCTCACAGCAGCAAAACCAATTAGGCCAGCTACAGTAAGAAGATACGGTTGGCTGCTAACTGAGTCTGGAACAGTGGCTTCACCAATAGCAAGTACGGCTGATGCAAGCATGATGATGGTCGTCAGCTCCGGAATAGGAGCATAGGCCACTATCCCTGAGTAGAAAGCTCGAACGGTGTAAACTGCAGTTTCAACACCGCTGATTAAAGAAGTGACTGGATCACCTATGAAATGGAAAATTAGGGCCAACGCAAGTTTCGAGAGGTATCCCAAGAAACGGGCAATTGCCCCCACAGCTTTTTTCCAATTGAACAGTTCCCATAAGACCGCCCTCCAAGCATAGACAAGAAATACCAATGCTGAAATTTTTGACAGTAAAGAACAGGGAAGTCAGTGCTATAATTTTATTTCTAAATACGATCCAGAATCAGAGAAGTAAGGCGAAGTAGCACAATAATTGGCTTCACTAATTAAGCATAGAGAAGATAACAAGAGAGAACATAATACAGGTACATGATTATGTTTCACATGTGCCTACAAGTGCTCCCACGAGGCATGCTCCTCAAAGATTCGGGAGCTTATTATGATTGTGTATAATTTGAAGAGCCGACATAATATCCGGTTCTATAACAACCGTCCATTTTCTTGGGGAAGAAATGGATGCAGATACATACGGTACAAGGTGCAGTGATGCTCTCTCTTTTCCGTGGAGGTAGCTTTAAAAAATGCTCACTCTTCCAAGTAAAGAAAATTTTCTATGTAAAGGTGGTAACGATCTATAACAACTGTCCATTTGCTTGGGGAAGAAATGGATGGTGATACATACGGTGCAAGGTGCAATAATGCTCTCTCTTTTAGGTGGAGGTAGTTTCAAATGATACTATCTCTTCAGCTAAATATAATTTTATATGTAAAGGTGGAAGAACCTTTGTCTGTCTCTTTCGTCATGAGAGAGAGACAATTGCAGTATCAGAGGATAGTAAAACGTTTTTGCTAGCAACTGGATGGAACGTTTCCATTGGTGATGCAAGTTCAACCAGCAAACCAGAAAACTGAAACAACAATCATATTCCGTAGAGATTAATGTACCAGCTTCCCCCCCTCCCCTCGCCTTCTCGTGGAAAAGCTGGTTCCCCGTTTTAAATCTCCCGGTCATAGGTCTGATATCTTTTATCAGAAAAAAACTTTAGGATAAGAAAGAATTAAAAACAAAAAAACAATACAATCCACAGAATAGAAAACATGGAGAAACACTGTACGAAGAAAGCATCACTGTCTACTTGGTAACTATTGACAGACAGAAACTTCATTATCAACTTCAAAGTTGAGGGAGATAGAATGGAGGAAGAGGGAACACAGGCAAAGCATTTTCAAGACCACAGTTCCATAACCTGGAAATTCTGAAAGGTCTCAACGACGCTCATTTAGTCAGATCAACTAAATCCTAGTTGAGGTGGTTCAGAGAACGGGCAGAAGCCTAAAAGAAGCCTTTGGTTCCAATTACGCGAAATTACATTAGTAGTAAAGCAAAAGCTTACATGGAGCCCGTGCCGAATGCTTCAAGGAAAACAAGTAGAAGTTTTAAAGAAAAGCCTTCCATTCCAAATAAACATCCGACAAACAGCTGCTATAGTGCAAAAAGAAAGATGGACCCCAGGTTGGATGCTTCAAGATGAAAAGAAATGAAGAGTATGGTTGGGGTGATGATGCATGCTACCAAAGTTGCGAGTGTTGAGCCTTAACTGCAGCCAACATGGGTGACGATTCAAGTCAAATGCAGCTTCTGCTAATGAAGTTTTAGAATGTCTCTTGAGACTTCAGACTTCTCTTTTAAGAATCTTGCTAAATAGGTTCGTCAATATAGTATAAATGGAAGGATCCAGAAGGGTGCTTATGCCCACAACATGGATAGATTTCACCTAATTAATACAATAATAACAATTGGATAGGCAAACATCCAAGGATCGATAATGGGTTTCACTTCTTTTGAAGTAAAAGCTTTAGGAATGAGGCCGGGAAATAACATTGTCTTAAAAAAGAAAAGAAAATAATTAGGCATGGAAGCGGGCTCTCGACATTTCAAGGTTCTTAACATCCTTCTCGTTTGTTCCACTCCAGAAGCCCCAAAAAGGAGAAGAGGAGCAATCTCCAACTGGCTATACTTCTCTCCTCTTCTTACACAAGTAACAACAAAGCAATTGGTCACAGACCGATCAGCCTCGACCTTAAAAGAGTGAACAGCAGAATCCATATTTCCCTAGCCAGCCTCATATAAAACATACGTAAAATCAAGATATGGATCTGGAGGGGTGAGTTTCACTACCCATTATTGTCTACTCAAAATTTATCTTATGCCAGTCACAAGTTTTGTTTCTACAAAATGGATACCTTCTCAATGTAAAGATTTTTGAGTATTCCATCCAAATCACGTAAACATAGCATTTAAAACTCACCATCAAACATGAGTATCTAATATTCCTAAGTAACACGCTTTAAATAAATTGGTATGCATGCAAAAGCTAAACAAACCAAACATCTCCACGGCCAACGTACAGATATGTAGACAAAACTACAACACTCCACTCGTTCAATCTATCCCCGTTGACTTGTTACGAAGTCGTAGACTAGAATTCTAACTTCAAAACAACTTAATCGAACTCATATAAAAAACCAAAATCAAACAACTACTTCTCGGCAAGTCAATCTAGCGGAAAGCAATAACAACGAATAACGTTTACATGCTTAATTTTCATTCTAGGAACTCGCAAAAAGTGAAAGGGACAAAAATTACGAATATTATGATCCAGCATACCTACGAAATAAGGCCATCTTACGGGGCGGTCAGGGGCTTCTTTAGTCAAGTACCTGAACCTATCAGGCATGGTGCTCTGCCCTCGAGCAGCTCGTTCAGCCTCATCCTCAACAGACATTTTACCTCCTCCATTCTCACCATTATCCGCTGCTTTTGCAGCAAAAAGCCCCAGATTTCGGGCGAATGAGAACCCTAATTTCTGACCGGAGAAGTTATGTTTGTGGCCGAGGTGGAGTGGCTGTTGTGTTGTATTCGGAGCGGAGCGAGATAGAATCGGGTTACGGGTCGTGTGGCTTAAACGGGTCAGGGAGGAGGGCCTAAAAGGAAGGCGAGGAGGGCGGACGGAAGGGGTTGGAGAGTACACGGCGGTGGAGATTGTCATCGACATTGGGTGTCTAGAAGAAGGGGGTTTACAGAGGTTTAGCCATTATCGGTGAACTGATTGGGATTACAGTCTATACACCGAATGAAGTACCGCTCCAAATTTCTGGGTAAAGGAAATGAGAATTGATATTTTTTCTCTGCTTTAAATTTTTTCGTCAAATGATTTTATACAAAATTATGATGAGATTAAGAGAGTTTAACGTTTCAGTGGAATTATCAAAGATTTTAAAGAATATTTAAATAAAAACTTTAAAAGGGTTTGATAGCGAGGAGGAGTTCTGCTTCTCCTTTAAAAAATAAAATAAAAAATTGAATTAATAAAGAACTAGCCTAGTGGAATATATACTCCCAAGGATTACAGTAATAGTAATCCGTGATTTTGAAGTGACACTCGATTTATAAAAAAAATGATTGATTTTGCTTCGTTCGTATAAAAAGTCTGACAAGTAATCAAACTTACAAAGAATCAAACTTTTTGAAGTTAACGTTTACTCTTTTTTTGATCTGCATCAAAATAATTATCTTTTCATACCCACAATTTTTTTAAATTGCCATTTGTCGGTGAAAGTTTTGCCACGACGAAGTCTTTTGGGCTGGGGTGGGCCGGAGAGGTTTGTTCATTGTTGGGTGTCCACTGTTGCGATTTCTAGAGCCTTGTGATTCTCTCATTGTCTCTCTCGCATTTGATTTGTACAAGGAAAATGATATAGTTCATGTCTAATCTATACTAGTATTGACACTTCTTTTGTTACCCAAACATGACATTATGTAACAAAGTGCATCGTCTGTGACATCAATTTTCATTTCTGTAAACAAGCACGACGCATAAATGCACAAACAAGAGTTGGTGTCAACTTCATTTTTCACCGTCCTTGGCCAAAGTTCAGTTGACCCATTTCACGAGCCTTCGGCGCCAAGCATATATGAGCGCTTACACAGTGCATCCATAACACAATCCCCATAGCACAATAACGAGTTATACTGACAACCGAGGCCAACGCTTCGTATAGACCCTACGGTACTAAGCCATCCGTGACCATTTGCCTTCCCTTTCCACCTCGCCCTAGCAGTCAGTAGAAGATTACCACCGGGCAACGTGAAATAAGCATCAGAGACTACCATCCATGCACATCTGACTTCCAGATCTGTCTCCCCTTCCAACATCATCCAAAGGTCAGCAGACGACTACCATCCAGCAACATGATCATTATCGAAGATGAACCAGCTTAAACTCGGCATCACAAATCCAGATTGGCTGACCTCGATTGGCCCACAATATTCCTTTCTACTTTGGTTCCAACATGAAGAGACCAAGTATTAACGACGCCAAGAATTCACATAGTTATTAACATTGCCAATTCTACGCATACAGTCATATGCAACAATCCACAAGTATCTAGACAAGAATTCCTAATCTTGAATACCGCCTGGTATAAAAAACTTTGACGATGCAATACACTGAACTTTCTGGGGTGAAAGTATAATTTTGCTTTACAAACCTTGAAAGGGATGCATCCTTCTGATAAAAATACATGGCATATTACGCTTCTCCATAGTTTTACAACCTACAAGTAGAGCATGCCCCTCCTTATTCTTCCCATCTTTCAACATCAGCAATGTACCATCAATTACATCAAAGCATTTGCCCACTCGAGCATTACTTTTAGCTTAACTATCTCAAGTTCGGATTAAGCTGAACTTGGCACTAAGTTAATTTCAATGAAGACAATATGTGCCTTGGCTGTACACTCAATATCATTTTCAGTTCAAAACTTGGAAGGAACAAAATAGTAAAGCTAATGCTATCAAGCCAACCATTTCTAACAGCAAGTCAGAGTATACGGAGATATGGATGGCGATCTGACCTGAGACTAGAACCACTCCAAAAAATTTCTCTCGGCGGTTTCACCAAACAACTTGCAGGAAGCACAAACATCCTGCCATTTGGCATGAACAATTAACAATTAATTTTGCAAAGAAAGTAATGTAGTCTTAGTGCGTATTTAGTTGCTTTCCATGAGGGAGAAAACCCATATTCCAGGGGATTTAAGTAGATATGGCCAAAAATGGTATGTCCCTTCTAGCAAAAGTTGGTTTTGAATCTCTGAATCTATCACTCCCTGAAGGTACCCAACCCTGTCCTGAATATCAACATATTTGGTGTACAACAGAAAATACAAGAACACAGTATGTTCAAGAAAAGTATCATTAGCAAACAAACTAGGGGAAGAAACACCTAGACAGAGTACCTAACAACTTCACAAAAGCAATAAGATAGCACCCTCAGAAATTACATAAAAATGACAGTAAAAAAGGGAAAACGATAAATATCTACATGCAGAAATAGTCAAAGTCGCACCATCAGTCATGTCATAACTTTTCATTTGAGGTCTGCAACCGCGGGTACGAAGTTTCGCTCAAAGTGCCGTGGAAGGAGACCAGATCTATTGAAATGAAACACAGCAGAATCAACAAGAGGATAGCAAACAAGAATAACAGAGTAACTTAGTATAACTAATATGACTGCTTTGCAAAGTCAATTAATAACCATTGATTTGCCTGTGCAATATTACTCACCAATATCAAAAGAAAGTAAAAAATGACTATGCGTAGGCATAGAGGGATAGAGATAGTCGGGCATTGCGAGATGAGAGAGTAATTAAGACAAGATACCGGTGCAACTGAGAAGAAATTGCGCAGGGGGTGCAAGCATGAATCAAGGAAAATGACAAAGCACTTTTAATTTGGTAACTGGCCTTTCAATTTCTGTTGACTGTAAACAATTACCGTTGTCTGTTTTTTTAGCACTAAGCACCAAAAAATGCAGGAATCATTTCCAGTTTCCTCATAAGTTGAACCAAATCAGTTGGATGGTAACTTGAAGAACGTCGAAAATTGAAAACTATTAAAAAATGCACTACCGTTTTGCATGGTTGCACTTGGTTTGTCATATGATTCTTGGTTTCTGTCTTGCTTTCAAGTTAACATATTCGCCAAGATGCTAAGAATCTGCCGCTAGCTCTATGAATGAGGCTATAATTATGGATATAGTATGATATGCCGTACCCCAGTAAGGGCTTTGTAGCCAGCTTCTAAAACGGGTTCCAAAGCTGAGCAGCGTGTCATCAACAAAGATGTCTTGGACATCATTCCTCGCATATTTCTTACGAAAGTAGTGGTCTGTAGCAGCCTGTGGTCCCTGGCATTGCTTGAACGATGTCTTGGACATCATTCCTCGCATATTTCTTACAAAAGTAGTGGTCTGTAGCAGCCTGTGGTTCCCTGGCATTGCTTGAACGAGCTTAGGACTAGCGACAAACTGAAGACCTGTGAACCCACTGAGTTTGTCTTCTCTGGGGCAAATAGTCCGAGGCCCATCTGTCATGCTTTCCATGAATTGGGCAGCATGATGAGTTCGTTTCTTACTAGCATTTTGTTTTTGCAAGCCACTGGACATTGCACATGAATGTTACAAACAACTTCTACGGCTCTGTATTTCTATCTAGACAATGAAACAAATGTAGCTTTCCAAAATGCCTCATGCGGTGAACAGATTAGCGCATGGAATACACGTTCTGTTGGGGTGTCACCTTAAACCACTGCAGACGGTGCGTGAAGAAAGAACTTCTCACTGCCATTTCATGAATCTTTTCTCGTGAAGACCTTATCTTCCAATGATGTGGATTTGCAACTCCCATGTACAAGAGCTCTCGTATCTCAATCCACAAAAATGAAGGAAACTCATTCGACCATTAAATGTTGATTACTCTTCACGTGAGCCAACTACCACCAGGTGCTGCCTTCACTCTTCTCTCTGTCATTTCTCTTCTCATTCTCTCCGCCTCCTCATTCCGCCCAGCATCGGCATAGATTCTTGCCAGTAGTACATAATTGGCAGCATTATCAGGCTCTATCTCAAACAAAGCCCTCCCGGCAACCTCTGCAAGCTCCACTTCTCCATATGTTCGACAAGCTCCTAAAAGCGCTCCCCAAGCTTTAACAGTGACTTTCAAAGGCATTTGTCGAATGACCTCATATGCCTCGTGTAATCTCCCCGCTCTACTCAAAACATCCACCAAGCACGAATAATGATCACTAGTTGGTTCCACACCATAATCATCAAGCATACAACTAAAGTACACCCGCGCTTCATCAGCTAACCCCACGTGACTGCAAGCCTTCAACACCCCAAGAAAAGTGATCCCGTCAGGCTTTACATTGGCCAACTCCATCTGTTCAAAGACCTCAAGAGCTTTTTTTCCCTCCCCATGTAAAGCGTACGCGGATATCAAGCTGCTCCAGGCAACCACATCCCTTTCCCTCATGCTATCAAAAATATTGCGTGCACTCTCAAGACACCCGCATCGCCCATATGCCTCCACTAACCCGCTCCTCAAATGCGGGTGTGGATCAATATTGCTCCTCATGGAATACCCATGAATTTCTTTAATCAAATTTAAAGCAGCTATCCCAACACAAGAAGGCAACATTGCAAGAACTGTAATCAAATTCGGATTCAAATCCAGCTCCTGCATTCTTCTATAAAACGAAATCGCCTTAAATGACCCATCTTCCATTTCCGCCAAACCTGCTATAATCGCGTTAAAGGTCGCCACGTTCGGCCGAACATCCATAGCTTCAAACAACCGTAAAGCACTGGGCACATTGTTGGTATGCGTGTACAACGAAATCATAGCGTTCCAACAAACAACGTTTCTGCTAGGAATTTCGTCAAACACCTGGCGTGCGGAAAATAGCGAGACGCATTTTCCATACATGTCGACAAGGGCGCAGGCGACAAATGGGTTCGATAAGAGGGACGTTTTGGCAGTATGAGCATGGACGGCGGCGCCGAGGCGGCAGCGGCGGGTGGCGGCGCAGGACTTGAGGGCTAGAGGGAAGATAAAGGGGTCGGGCGTGAGGGATGAGAAGATGTGGCGGAAGAGGTAGAGGGCCTGGTCGTGACGGCCTTCATTGACGTGAGAGGTCAACAGCTTGGTGTAAGAGAGCAAGCGGAGGTGGTTTGAGGCCATTTCTGATATTGCTTCGCTTGAAATCAGCACTAGTAACACCTAAAGTCCCGTAAACTACTGTTATGTTACGGAGTGATAGAGGCGGGACACTCTCGAAGTATCCAACAAGCTAGGTGGCTTCATCTCATTGCAACCACACTGGTATATCGGGTGGTATCAGTATCACGGTCATATAAACTAAGCAAATTAACAATCATGACAAATTTTTAGTTATGTAACTTCATGGTGACTTGGACGGTTATTGGCGACAAAATAAAACCGATAGCGATGATGTTGACAAGTCGACAACGACCCTCAAAAGGTCGACGGCATTGATGACTGCGGCGAGTGACGGGAACCACAATGAGTCGACAGAACGACAACAAGTCAAGTCAACAGAAGGACGACGATGGGTGCCCATGGATCTCGGCCGTCTCGACAACGATGCTTTGTCGGCAATTGCTAATCTCAAGCATGCAAACCCCCCCCCCCCCCCCCCACCTCGCGCCAGTTGAATTTCGTCCGTATAGTGCCCGTTCATTGCCCCCGTTTGGCTGTCGCTAATGGGGAAGAGGAAAGATTTGCGATTGAGTTTTATTGTCACGGTTTTAGAGTAGCTGAAGGTTACGAGAATCTCATTATTGATGTGGACGGTGATGGGGATGTCGAACTGGCAATTGCTAAAGTTTAATTGCATGGTGATACCACGTTATCGTGGTGTCACCGTACGTTGAAAGAGCTTGAGCAGTTTGTAATTTGGTGGACCATGTGGAAGCATATGTTGAGGTCAGTTCTAAGCAGTTTACGCTGCAGCACGAATGCAGAGGCCATTCATGGCGATGTTGTAGTTTGCATCCCTCAGCAATTACCCACTTAGAGAATATTGGTAGAGGGTGTGAAGGTAGAGATGTCAAAGGGCCGGGCTTGGGCCGGCCCAGCCCAAGCCCATCGGGCCTGCTAACGGGCCGGGCCGGGGCCGGGCCAAGAGAGGGGGAAAACGGGCCGGGCCGGGCCGGGCCTGGTGAAGGGAATCCTAGGCCTGGTCCAGGCCCAGGCCCTAAGCCCAATATTTAGGGCCGGGCTTGGGCCGGGCCCGGGCCCTTTTTTTTTTTCTTTTCATGTTATTCAATTTTAAAGATAGGGAGTTTTAGATGCATATTACTTAAATGACCGGTCTGAACTGTTGAAACTTTGATTAAATCTTATTTAACATGCGCAACTTTCACAAAATGTTTTAATAGTAAACCAACTTCAAATTAATCAACCTAATGTTCTAAAAAATGAGAAAGTGATGAGGGCAAGCTTTGCTGATGTTTCTTGTTAGCAAATACTCAGTTTCTAGGGTTCTTTAAGTGGAAGAAACTTGCAAAGGCACAATGGAATGGCTAAGATCAGCAAGTTAGGAATATCTTACCTAACAAACTTCTTGATAAAGCCTAATAACCCTGCAATTTCTTTATTCCAAATGTACAGTTTCTGAGCCCAAGGGCTAATGTAAGAATGTTTGCGAGAATATCGTTGATGATGATCTCTCATCGTGAACATGTATATTTCGCAGACTTGTTATCTCTAAACACAGATTTTCTAAAAGTTATTTCAACAACATTTGAGATTGCCACCATTAAATCTTAGAAGTCTCTGGCTAAAGGTGTTCATTATAATAAATGTGTTCATAGGCCCTCCTCCTTTTATCCGGGCTTGGGACCGGCTGCTTGTAAACAAACAGGCGAAGTTACCTATTTTTTTATATATACAAAAAAATATATATCTTGCGTGTAAAAAATTATTTTATATATATGGAAAAAAATATATTTTGTGAAAAAATTTATTCTTAAAACTCTAACAATCAAAATAATAATGCATGTCTATCCAAAATATCAGCAATCAAAGATCAAGAAATCTGCAACGTCAACCAAAAGGATCAAAAGAGGAAAATAAAAACAAATTACCTAATCATCCGGAAGTACTTCAATATCCGAGTCACTGCTCTTCCTATCATCAATCGGTTTATCTTGCTCGCGGTATTTCGCATCAAGATAATCCTTCCAACATACACATAGCTCGAGCGACTCGGGGTTAAGACGACTCCTCCTGTCATCCAAAACCCTCCCGCTTGCTGAAAATGCCGACTCTGAAGCAACCGTGGAGGCTTGCACTGGCAGTACATCCCGTGCAATTTGGGATAAAGTTTTATACATGTTTTGATTTTGTTTCCAAAAATTTAACAAATTAAAATTAATCTGTTCTTGCCTTGATAAATCAGAATAATGATCAGTATTTGCATATACACCAATCTCATTAAAAGAGGAAAAATTATACGAACCTCCCGAATTAGAAGTACCTTCACCTGGTAGTTGTCTTGCTACTAGATGTTCAAAGCCTTGAAGGTATGGCGCATAATACCTCTCAGCAGTGGATGATGATGTAGCTCGCCCGCGCACGTCAGCAGAATTACGATAGAGGTTGAACAAGTCCTCAAACCTCTTGCTCACTTTTGCTGTGAGCAAGGTTGTGTCATCTGCTGTGTAGCGCATTAATTTCGATATCTCTTGTATCGAGGCGTTCACGCCATGCAACTTTAACCTAGGATCTAAACAAGTAGCCACAGTAAAAATAGCAGGCAGTTTCCTCCAATATTTATTAAATTTTTGATCCATCACTTGTACTATTTCCCTAAAGGGTCCTATATATCTCCATTTTGTTAACATTGTAGCCATCTTCAGAATTTCTATTACAGCGAGAGGAGAGGTGGGATAGTACGTACCAGACAATAAATTGGTAGACGTGTAGAATACCTCCAAAAATTCAGCTAGGTATGTGGCCATCTGCCATTCCTCTTGAGTTGGCAAGCCGGCTGGGAACTGGGTTAGTAGAAAATGCGTGTAGACTTCTCGGTATGCCAGAATGTGTAAAAGCATGTGGTATGTAGAGTTCCACCTGTGGACCACATCTGTAACTGCTCTCCTGCGAGGCATATTATATTGAACACACAACGTTTTAAATTGTTGTGTTCTCAAACTCGAGCCATTAACATACGCTGTCATATATACCCCTCATTTTGAGCAGAATATCTCCTGCAGCACCTAAACCATCTTGAACAATTAAGTTAATAATGTGACAAACACAACGAACATGAAATAATTCACCATCAAGTACAGGTTGAAGCGTCTCCTTTAAAGCTGCAACAGCAGCTTTATTATTAGAAGCATTATCAAAACTAACACTCATAATCTTATCCTTAATTTTAAATGTGTTGCATGCTTTTAATATAAGAGTAGCAATGTTCATTCCATCGTGCGGATAAGGGAAGTGCTCGAAAGTGATGATTCTCTTGTGCATAACCCAATCTGCATCAATCCAATGAGCGGTCACACAAGAATAACTAACAAAAGTATAAGGAGATTGCCAAATATCAGAAGTAAGACTAACTTTACCGTCAAATTTATCGAAATAATCGATAAGGCGTGCTTTGGCAGCCTTGTACTGTCGGAGTGCATCGGACCTCGTTGTGTTTCTATGAACCTTTTTGTACAAAGGTTGAACGTAGGTGTTCATATATCTAGAGTGCTTAGGATTATCGGCAAAAGAAAAGGCTTGTTCATCGTGAATAACAAATTCAGCGAGACCGTCTCTTTGCTCTCGCTGATTATAAACAAATAACTTACCGTCAAAAGATAATTGCGTTTGGGTAGGTTCGACGTGGCCTTGTCGAGGTGCACACTGAGGGTAATGCCTGTTAAGATGTCCATTACCACTACCAGTCGAAAATAATTTAAGACAGTACTTACATTGAGCTTTTCGGATGTCGTCCACCGTAATTAAGTCGAAATGATTCCAACACTCGGCTTTCTTCTTTTTCCCCCTTTGGACTTCTGGCACGTTATCGGAGGCATTGCTCGGCCCTTCTTCATCATGACCAGGCATAGGGTTGAGATTATGCCACTGAGTAGTAGCTTCGCCAACCGAGCTGCGTCCTTGACTATAATGCGGGGGGTCTTCATCAGGCGTGTATTCAAAATCTGGAATGTTTTGATTGAACTCCCAATTGGCTTGGGTATCTATCATAGAGCCTGTACTCATTCGTCCACGAACGAATGGTTGTGTTGGTGCTTGGATTGGTGTTTCTGATGGCCGTGGCGCTGGCGCTTGTGCTGGTGGTGGTGCTTGCGATGATGATGATTTCTTTCGTGATGACGTTGCACGCCTCATTTTGTTCAATAATCCAGACATATTTCACGCTAAACTTTGTAAGAGTAACTAAATACACAAGTATAAGAGTAGTAATAAGAAATAACAATTAAAAGAATGAACGAGTAACAAATATTAGAGAGTTAGTAATTAAAAAGAATTTAGCAAGACTAGTAATTAATAAACAAGAGTACTAATTAGTAAATACTAGTAGTAATTAAAAGAATGAACGAGTAACAAATATTAGAGAGTAAGAGTAATTAAAAAGAATTTAGCAAGACTAGTAATTAATAAACAAGAGTACTAATTACTAAATACTAGTAGTAATTAGCAAGACTAGTAATTGGAGAGGAAACTAGTAGCAAAGCTTGTTGTGAGAGTAAGAAGAGAGTAAGAAGATTGGTGTGAAAAATTGGAGAGAAATGGTGTGAATTTATAGATTTTAGAAACTTCACAAAAGACCAAAATACCCCTACAAACTATCCGTTTATAGTTGTTGGGGAGGGTAAGAGTGTAAAGGAGTTGAAAAATATAGGTTAGACTAAAATACCCCCCAAACTAGCCGTTATATAGCTGTTGGGGGGGTAAAAGTGGAAGTTTGGAAAAGGGGGAGAAGAAAGGGGGGGAAAAGCAAAAGATTCAAAAAATGGTGGGGCCAAAACCGGGCCAAAAACCGGGCCGCAGACCGGGCCAGGTAACCGGGCCAAGCCCGGGCCGAAACCGGGCCGAAACCGGGCCGTAACCGGGCCGGGCCAAACCCGGGCCAAAACCGGGCCGTGCCGGGCCGGGCTGTTTTCCAGATTTTTCAGGCCTGGTCCAGGCCCAGGCCCCAGGCCCTATGTGTGCGGGCCGCTACTGTTCATCCACGGGGCCGGGCCAGCCCGGGCCGAAACCGGGCCGGGTCGGGCCAGCCCGCGGGCCGCCCGGCCCGTTTGACAACTCTATGTGAAGGACTCGTATGACACTTTTAGTCATAAGTGTGACGTTTCTCGTCTCATGTTTATTGATTGTTCACTCGTGTGTCATGCTTACTACTCGAATATCGTCTTACAAAATAACTCTTTACTCTTGCCCTGGTAGCATGACAAGGGCTTTCCCCCTCTCTCTCTCTCCAAACACTCAAACTTTTTCTCTTTCCATAATGGCCATGGGGCAACCTTAGATCTACCCATCTCTCCTCTCCTCTTCCTCAATACCACCCTCCTTGAGTTTTCATAGGTGGCCGTATTCTCTGGTGTATCATGTCTTCGGTATCAGCGAACCCTCTTTGTAGGCAACAAAAAACAAGTACGATATCTTCCCACAAGATGCTGGACCTAAAAGATTTAGGATAAAGTGCTCAATTGGAGATCTTAAAGTGGTGGTTCTTAATTCCAATATTGAAGCAAACAAGAGCACAATCCTAGTTTCTTTTACCAATTGTAAGAGAACAAAACAAACATAAAAGCTGGGATACTGGCTTGAAGTTACAAAGTTTCTGCCAAGGCAAAGAAAAGCTCCAGTAAGGTAGCTAGCCAGTACTGGAGGTGGATAACACAACCTGAGAATATGGAGAAGCCTTTGAAAGATTATTAACCCAATCCATCACCTCTGCGCGGTACTCATGAAACGCCAAACCCGTTCTCGCCTTTATAGAGATGGACATGGTTCTTAAGTTTAGTCCCTTGCGTAGCAGAAATTTCACCAGTCTCATTTCCTCTTCATTTGCTTCAAAGTTCTTCATTTTAACTCCTATAAGGTGGTCTCTCACACAATCATGGGGATCCAACGGGTCACAGCTTGATCTTCCTTTTAGATCAATGTCCTGAAACTGATTAAATTACAAACGATAATTGTCAGCACAACATGGTTTGGCCCATGATCCTGGAAGGTTGAGAGTACAAAGTGAGACTTGCATGTAGTGACAAAGTAGGGTTGTTGTGGGAAGCTGAAACACGTACAAATAGAGCTTTTTTTGGAGGTTTAGCGACAAAAAATAGTCTTAAAATCATCAACTGAGACTATTACGGCCAAAAGTACATTGTCGCTCCTAATATTGGCAATGATATAGCACACTTCAAACTTGAATTAGTCTTCTCCCGCTTAGCACTAAAATTAGAAAAAAGAGTCACCGAGAGGTATTTATACGTGATATATCGAGAGAAAAAGGCATTTATACATGCCACTAAGAAAAATTTATTGTGGCTTGTTCAAAATTGAAGGCCTTATGAACGAACCAACAAAAAGAAAAGGGCATTGTATTACACTTTAGGGTTCAAAGATTACCAAGAAGGCCCATTAATCTTCAAGTTACATATGAGGGACCTGAAACTTCATTTCAGCAAGTTGCTCAACCAACGGCTGACTACCTTGATCAGAACATCAGTGCCAAACTCATGCATCAGTAGCTACCATTTAAGTGTTTGTTCACACCATTGTAAGAAATTACAGCAAAAACTACGCCCCCTTGCAGTACTTTGTATCTTTACCTGGACTTAAATAATGGATGGACCGAAAGTGTTTCCGGAGCCATTTTTACGATTGATAATTAAATAAAGTCTCCAAAATTAGAAGTATGACTCTCAGAGTGCTGATGGGACAACTATTAAATGCAAACTTTGCAATACTGTCGAGATCTAGAATTAAAACATTATCAATACGAGGTACCAAAGTTTAATTATTCAAGCCAGTGTTACATTCTCCGGGAAACCTTAAGCTTCCATGGTCCGTGTAATTTTAACGGAAATATGTTTTGAGGAGAGGGCAATAATACGAAGTACGTACCTCCAACTCGATGGTACTTGATCCCAAATCAATGCACAAATTTTTTTGGCAAACTGAGATGTGGAGCGCACCAGATAAAAGGTCGACGAGACTGATCATTGCTCTTAACCTTGTTTGCACCTTGAGGTAGCTCAGGTAATTCAGAGGTGGCGGAGCCACATTTCCATCCTCGAGCATCACCACGCACTTGTAAAAATTGGAAACGAGTTAAAAGGATCCTTCCAAATTAGATCATGTACTAATGAATAAATAATTTAAGGACTAGTGTATTTTTCTTTCTCCGGTTTTATAGGTTTCTTATACGATTTCGTGAGTGATGTAAGTGAATCTGCCATAAATCAGTTACTAGAGACATACCCAAACTAAATAGACTCCTAAAACACAAGAGGATTTTGATCTCTAACTTTTGTTAACCAACAAGAACATCAGTGAGCCCTCTTGACTACACACATTGAAAGTAGCCTTATGCCAATGCATTTGTAGTTGTTTAATTCTGTCCAGTAAAGTAAGTCCTGTAATTATCTTAGAGGGAAGTAAATTATATATGATGACACTTACAAGTTACAAGTACTCCTTAAGAGAAAGAAGAAAACAAATTGAATCTCTTAACTGTCTTTGATGGCAATGTGTTGTATTGCTGCCCTAAACCTTCAAAAGATCCAACTACGAGCAGGGAATTTAACTCTTCTAATGTTTTTCTTAACTATGAAATAGCTTTCCTTTTATACATCTACGTGGTGAGCTTGTAGCTTCACGTAGATGTACTCACTAATAACGTATATGTATTTTCAGCCCAAAAGGGAACTTCAAAATGTATAGGTACGTACTTGAACAAAACTTGTTAATATGAACAGCTATATCAGTGGATTGTAATTACGTGAGATGCTTGGTGCAACCTTGATGCAGTAAAATCCCTAGGTGTTGGCAGAAGTGCGGTTAAGAGTAACCGACTTTAAGTTAATCTTTTGAGTACGTAAGTTTTTGATGGCATTATCACGTTCCTGGTTGCCAAAAACTAGCTGCATTGAAAGATCTTCCCTTCGATTTCTAATGAATAATGATAACACTGTTTCTAAATTTTGTGATTGCAACAAAATCCCTTTCTCGTTTGTGACTGCACATGCGTGAGAATTAAGTGCCTCATGTTTGCAACTTCAAATGCAACTTCAAACTACTTGCATGCATGAATGCAGATGTAAGTTGCCTTAGACTTCCTCAATGCCCAAAATACTGTGAAGCGCAGTCCTTCTACAAAGGTAATAACACAAAGTCAATAAGCCGTTGATGGGAAGCTTAAGCATTTGGGAAAATGCTTTGGATGTCAAGGCTAGCTGGAGGGAGATGAAGAAGAAGAAATATACACAAATAGCAGTGGGAGTATAGATAGGTATACTGTCTTCCCACTTACCAATATGCTGTATATGCACAGCACGCTACACACACCCACACGCAAACAGATATGCTGGCCAAAACATTACTGCATTCATGAATTTAATTCCGCATAGTTTTAGTCAAATCCTAAGATAACCTTCTTACCTGTAGATAATGCCGTGTAGTACTACAATGTGCAAAGAGATTTGCTTATTAATCATTTCTTTGTATATATGCATGCACATATGAGCGCATTTTTCTTATTTGCTAAAGTAGAACTGCAGTTTCAGCAATATCAAAAGAGTTTTAACACAAACCGATCGAGTTGGAAAAATCAAAGCAACTATAGACGATAGTACGTGAAGAGAAAACAGCACCTCAGAAAGTGGAAAATCCAAGCAACAATTCTATATATGTCACAGTAGTACTCGGTGACAGACATACAATATTGGTATAATCAAGTACTTTCAAGACATGTATACTTGTACCACACAAAATTCATCCGATCTTACATTAAAACCAACTGACTTCCGAATCAGAAAAACTTTAAGTATCAGAAGAGGCCTTCTAATCACCATTTAGGGAAACATTAGAGAAGCATACCAGTAGATCTTAAGCCTACTTTCTTACGTTCCACGTTAGTTGTAACATATTATAAACTTTTCAGTTGCGACACTAGTTAGTTCGCATTTTTCTATTATTTGTTGTTGGATATAAAGGTGTACAACATAAGAATTGGACGCAGGAAGTGAAAGAAGAAGAAAAGAGAGAGTACGAGCCTTGCATGTACACGGATAAGAAACATATAAAAAGGCAGATAAGTGAGGAGCATACCCGTGCACACTCATGAACCAGTGTAATGGATTTAGCATAACGGGAAAACCTCTTGAGGATATCCCTGATTGCAGAAGGCTCAATGTCATGGTGCTTGTGTTGATGATCCATCTCTTTAAAATGTAGTTCAGCAGTGAGTTTATTGGAGGTAAATGCTCGTGAAAACTTCGGTAATGCTCCCACGTACTTGAAGAACAGCAGGTTTGGAGCCAGAATTCTGACATCTTTCACTTCTAAACATTCATCCACGATCAGAAACTCAAGCTTGGGACTTAAAATCTTAATGTTCTTCAACTTCGTGCAGGACTTCAGAGTCAAAGACACAAGTAGAGGACAATGGAGAACTGTGGACTCTAGATCCACGTCGAATATTTCAACCTTTCCTAATAATGTAAGGCTTCTAAGATAGTTCAATTGCAAGCCAGTAAATCTGCAGCCATCGAAACTATGGATGTAGAAAATACTTTGAAGATTCCGAGCTCTAATGTACAGCTTATCTTCAAAAAAGCAGTCTTTCATTACCAACTTCTTAAGATTTTCACCAGAATTTTGAGGCCAATCTGAAATTCGGCAACTCCTGAGTTTCATTCTCTCGAGGTTTGGGAAGTTTGAGAGTGCGTGATGAAATGTGTCTGCTATCATGCTCATGTATGAAAGGCTTAATGTATTAAGAGTACTGCAAAACCCTATTGAGTCTGCAGCATTAAGCGTTGAAGTTTCTACATCACCAGCATCATCGAAAATATAATGCCCTTTAAACTTAAAGTATTTGAGGCTGGGGAGATCTAACTTGAGTTGCTCCAATTTTCTACACCCCCCCAAAGACAGACTTTTGATACAAAAGTGAGAAAACTGGACAGTTATCAACTCATGGCAGTGCCTTATGGATAATGACTCAATCTTTGGACTGCCCTGAATCAATGTTTTTAGAGACCCATCTGAAATATGTACATCTCTAATCACAAGGGTTTTCAGCAATGGGAGATTGATAACATCATTGGCCTCAATGTGGCATCCCTCGAGCACTAAACTAACCAAGCATGATCCCAATGAAAAGACCACCTCTGGCAACCTGTAACAGCTATCGCATTCTTCATCTATGTATTGGAGGTGTGGATTGGTTAAAAAGCTCAAGTCGAGTTCTTTTACGCTACCTTTGATAGCTGCATCTAAAAATTTATCTGCAAGGTGGTAGATGTCACCGTTATGATGTGATGCTGGCACCGTTTGAATCCTTAGCTTCTCAAGGTGCAACAGTCTGCGTCTTGACAGGGAGCGCTCCAAACACTGAATGAACAGACTTCTAAGCTTCTCTAGTTCTTCTCCATTTGCATGCAAATCATTCACAACTTTGTACTCATCAATGTCTATGACGGGAAATGCAGACCAGAGGGATTCCCATCTTCTTGAGAGGGTCGACGTACACGCGGCGTACTTTGTTGGGAGGAGTGAGATGATTTGATGAAGTATGTGGTCAGGCAGAGAGCTTATTCTGTCCGAGAGCAACAAATCATTCTCTTCCATGCCTTGAGTCGATGTTTTGTGATGCCTTCTTCTTCTTTTACTTTCACTCACTTCCATGGTTGTCTCATGAACTCTTTTCTGTCTTGGGTCAATCTGGATAGATGATGGTGAGGAGGGCTAGGCCAGGGTTCGTGCAGAGAGAGAGAGAGATCTATGTTGTCGGAGGGCTCTGCAGGTTGCTGCAAAAATGGGTGGAAACACTTCTTTTTAAAAGCGACAATAACACGAAGACAAATTTAGTAACTGATTTCAAACATTATCAGATTAGGGTAATCCATACATTAATATTGAGATCTAGGATATGACTGTACTACCACTAATGTTGTTGTAAGTATTTGGATTCAAACCGCGTAGTTGGTAAAAGTGAATATAGGATATCCAAAGAGCGTAATATTTAGTAGTTACCAATTTAATAGACTCCCTAAATTTGTTACCTTTTCTTTTCATTTCCCTCCATTATTTTGCTACATTTTTTCCTTGTTTAGGTAAATTTGAATCGAACGCAGTAATAATATTTAGGAGCCGTAATATAGAAGAGGGCTTTGCGATTGGTTTCGATCGATTCTTTTACTCAACCAGTCTTTTGTCTAACCAAAAAAATAAAATGAAAATCAGTCTTATATGTGGTTGGTAGGCAGGGGCAGGGCAGCCGTGCCAAGCACAAGACAATTATATTATTACAGTAAAATTTATTGCGCCCGGGCCATACATATAATATTCTAACAAGTATTTATCTCTTTATCGATCGATCTCTTGCGAAAATACAATTGAGATTACGTTCCAATAAAATCTTGCGATGCCATAGGGTTCACAACATGGGAATCCTTATATCATGTGGGTTCCGGAGTGAAACCACAACCCCCCGCAACCATGTTAGGAAATCCAAAAGGTTATATTCTCCTCTAGATGTGACCTTCAAATGTTTTTGTCATCAGAAATTGTACAGAAAATGGATCAAACCTATATTTAGAATCATTCCAGTTTTAAATATTTCATTTTATCACTTTGATCGTTGGTTTAAATGCCAAATGATACGAAACAAATTAATTTTATATGATCCTTCCAGTTCTATCTTATCTTACATGGTACGCTCCTCAACCCCAAAAAAAAGGGTAAATTATATCATTGGGAAACTTACATGGATAACGAGGAAAGATAATAAGACATCAATATCAGAACCAATTTTTGCAGTAACTTTTTTTGAAAAATTGAGCATTTTTGCCTTAACATTTAGTTTAAATTGGTATAAATAACCCGAACGAAGCTCTGGTCGGTTTACAAAATCTATATAATATATAATAAGTAAAGCGAGAAAGACATTGATAGCTTCTTTGCGCGACACATCATCGCTTCTTTATATGACACGTCATCAGATTGTTATTTTAAAATTAATTAACTTCTATAAAAGTAAGTCTTTTTTAATTTAAAAGCAATTTTAACCATTCTAAAACTCAACCTAATCAACATACTAATCTATTAAGAGTTCTTTTTGATAATTATGTCCTTAAAATTCGAATAATAATTTTAATCATTCTAAAACTCTACATTATCATTATACTAACTTATTAGGAGTTAATATTGACTATTATATCTTTAAATCTACTATCTAATATGAATATAATAACTCATATATATAAAAAACGAAAATAATACTTTCGATTTAGAAGAAAAAAATTAATTAAAAAACTAATTGTAAACATTTTAAAACTCTACCTAATCAATATACTAATCTATTAAGACTTAATTTTGACAATTATGTCCTTAAAAGTGTTTTCTAATATGAAAATTAAAATTCATAGACCCAAAAAATGACTTATGAGATTTAGAATAAAAAAACATGACCAATCATTCTAAAATTCTACCTAATCTATTAAGGCTTCTTTCTAACAACTATGTCCTTAAAATTCAAAACTAATTCTATTTATTCTAAAACTTAACCTTATCATTATATTAACTTATTAGGACTTAACATTGACAATTGTAGCTTTAAAACTACTCTCTACTATAAATATAAAAATTCATATATGTAAAAAAACGAAAATAATAGTTTTGATTTAGAAAAAAAAAATAATGTTACAATTAAGATTAAAACTTAAGTTTGACAATTATGTCCTTAAAAGTGTTTTCTAATCAATATACTAATCTATTAAGACTTAATTTTGACAATTATGTCCTTAAAAGTGTTTTCTAATATGAAAATTAAAATTCATAGACCCAAAAAATGACTTATGAGATTTAGAATAAAAAACATGATCAATCATTCTAAAATTCTACCTAATCTATTAAGGCTTCTTTCTAACAACTATGTCCTTAAAATTCAAAACTAATTCTATTTATTCTAAAACTTAACCTTATCATTATATTAACTTATTAGGACTTAACATTGACAATTGTAACTTTAAAACTACTCTCTAATATAAATATAAAAATTCATATATGTAAAAAAACAAAAATAATACTTTTGATTTAGAAAAAAAAAATGTTACAATTAAGATTAAACAACTTACGAGACTTGTGAAAAAAAATGATCTAAACATAATTTTGATAGGTGCCTTTCAATTTAAATTTGACTAATTTTGCAAGAATAATAAGGGTTGTATAATTTAAAATTTAATTCTAAATATGTTAGAACTCGACTTAATCCATACACGAACTTATTATGACTTAATTTTAACTATTGTATTTTTAAAATTACTCTTTAATGTGAATATAAAAAATCATATATCGAAAAAGATGAAAATAATATATTAGATCTGGAAGAGGGGAAAATGATGTTCTAATTAAGTCAAATGTTCTATATAACACACACACACACACACACACACACACACACACACACACACACATAAGATAGTCATCTTTAATAATGTGATATATAGATTTAATAAACGAATTATAAGTAAGTATTTTTAAATAAGACCTCACGACCACCAAACTGATTATATCCCATATTTAAGAATTTAGAAAACAAATCAAACTCTTTACTACGATTTATTGTTGAAAAATTTGTGGTATAATTGTCGCGATATTTGTAAACCTTATAAATATCAATTGTAAAACATTTAAACTCTATGCTATAGACATATTTACGTATTAGGCTCTAATTTTGACTATTAAAACCTTGATTAGATTGTTATGCAATTCTTGTGTAATATTTGCATACGCATACATATTTGCTTTGGTTCCTTTGAACTGTAAGTTGAAACAAAAATGAGTAAATTGTGTTACAGAACTGCCTGATGATGTAAAAAAAAAAAAAACTTAAAGAACGCAACAATCTAGCTATGACATTGTAACACAATCTACTTATTATTCTTTAAACTTACAGTTCAGAGGAACTAAAGCAAACATATATACCTAGCAAATATTTTGCAACAATTGCATGACCATTTAATCAAGACTATAATTTTAGAAGTGTATGAGACGAAAAAATATTCTACTGGATATCATGTTTGTATCTTAATAAATTGGTAATTTTTTTGAAGCAATGATTCATGAAAAAGATAAGATCGAACCTTGACATTTACGATTCCAAAGATTAAGAACTCTTAACCTAACTTTTGAAGCTAAGAGACTTGGTTTTGAGATGTTACATGTTGAACCACTAAAAAAGGTTAATAAATATAGTCTTAACAAGTTACTTGAAACTTTTACAAATGAAGTATTAAAAAATTCTTACTAACAATTATAGTTTTAGTAAAAGTATAAGATAATCTCTTTTTGTTTCTTGAATGTGGTATGCATTGATACAGTTTTTGTAACTTTTAAAAATATTTTATTAATTTACTCGAACTAGATTCAGGATCCCAAATTATAATATCTAATAAATGAGGCGAGAAATGCAATTATAGCTCATGACACGTCTTTGCATTGTGTTTCTAATATAATAAGAGTTATAAAAACTAAGCTTAAACATATTAATGTTACGAAAGATCTCCAAACATTACTTTGAACGGATTCTTAATTTTGCAATTAATTAAATCGGCAAATATAGTAAACATTTAAATAATAAGCCTTATGCAATTCGAAAAAACAATTCGAAAACATTCAAAATGTTCTAACCAATATAGTAAACTATTATGAATTTATTTAAATATTATATATCGAAAGCTCTCTAGCATGAAATGTTAACCTGCAAAACAAAAATTACTTTAAATATTTAATAAGAAAAAATAGGTACTATTTCAAATTCATATCTAAGTTTCCCGTAAATTCAAATATGAATATAACTAAATATGTTGGTTAAAAGTTTTGGTCAATAATTTCCTTACTCTAAGGTTTTGCGCTATCCTATTTTGTCACAATGGTTAAATGCATATTTACCATAATATGCAGATTCTATACGAGATAAATTAAATAAATAGTGTAAATTTAAAACATTAATTATGTGAGCATTTCTTAAATTCAACTAATTTTATGTTGGAAAAGTTTTGAACCAATTTTTTTCTATGGTACTTTTATTGTGAGTAATTAAACTCTTAAGCATTCTAAATTCTATATTAGCATAATACCATTTATGATTTTATGTTAACTTTTATACTTTTGAATAGAATTACATATAAAATCTAAAAAGATATTAGTTATGTTGTGATGAATGTAAATTAAAACTTAGATTAAAAACCTTATTATCTCTAAAGAGAAATCTTACTTAGTAAGCATGCTTATTGTATGCTTTGTGAAATCTTGGTTAAATTTTATTCAACAATTTCCTTACTACGAGGTTTTTGAGCTATCCTATGTAGTCATGTTAGTTAAAATTTATATAATTACCTCATGCAGTGATTACTATATTCTCTGTATACTTTGTTGGTAGATTACATTTGCTTTTGAAAGTTGCACATCATCCTTACTTAATTAGTTTATGCTATAAACAAATATATGGACCAAATTCTTCTGTATCAAAATTAAACTAATATGTAATTAACGTTATGGGTAACGCATTCAAGGTACAAATTATTTTTAAAAAGTTCTTAGAAAATAATAAAAATGTCTTGAGCAATAGCAAATTGATCTCAATATGTTCTCCGCATATGTTTATCAGTAGAGAATTTACTTTTACTTTTTTGTTTATTAAGTGAACTTTTAATTTTTGTTCATCTACATAATTACCAAATCAGAATTAAGAAATATGCACAAGGACATTGCTTAATGATATTTCACCATAAGGATTAATTTATTTTATTACAAGAGAGTTCAAGACAAAAATTAAAGTAACCATCTTTGATGAAATAACCATAATAAAATAATAAAATTGTGTAATATATTTTATTATGCATTTTAAAACTACTAAAATAAGTTAATGTTAACAAACAGTCCCGTGCTTGGCACGGGATTCTGAGCTAGTGCATTATAAAGGTCTAAAATGTGTATTGCCGGAACCACGTACCATAAGATAAAAAAGATATTAACAAGTTATAACAAATATACTATCTATGTTTAATTTTTTTTTGGTAATTTGTTTATAGAAAGCATTGTTTGTAGCTATAAAGAATAATTTTACTAGTACCTAATTTAATCATGACTCACTTAAGTAAAATATGATAAAAAGATTCCTTCCATTCCATTCTATTTTACGCAAATTTGTGCAGAACTAAAAGCCTCATTAAGGATATTAGTTCGAATAGGTCTTTTTAACAGATTCAAGGTACCGATCAAGACTCAAATTAAAGATGACGTGTTCTTATTTTGGAGTGTTGAATTTATTTTTTTAATCTTTTATGGCTACTATTTGTTGTCAAACTATAGTTGTTATATCCACTAAATGCATTTAATAGTAAGTTTTCATAGTACTTAGTTTACCTTTACCGCAGCATAATGTAACCTCCATATACTAAAATTTCTCTGGTTTTAACTACAACTATAATGATCATGCAAAGCATAAGAAATATTATCCTGGCATTGGACTAGTATTTTATTGGGCGGGGTTAATGGTGCAGATGTTTTTGAATTCACACAATGAATCAGTACTCTATAATCTATTCATATTGTAGTCAAAGTTAAGTTTTAATGCTTATAATAAGATATATACTAAATGGTCTTATTCATAATGAAAATTTAATTAAGTATAAATAAAAGAGGCCTTTTGTTAATCTTTAGGGCCTAAGAAAAATATATTGGTTTGCCATAAGTTTTGTAAAACTACATGGATATATTTTTACATTGTAAAGGTTTTAAATTTTCTCAAATACATTCATTAAGAATTATTATATTCATTAAGAACATCATATTGCTCGACATAGAAACATGAGCTATCAAGCTCCCTTTATCATCTCTCAACTAAAGACTTTTGTCTTTCATATGGAGGCCGTAGCCTTTCTCCAATAGTTGGCATATGCTCAAAATGTTTGCCTTCATCTTTGGAACATAATAGACATTTGAGATGAACTGATGGCCTCCATTCTTCAATTGAATCAAAATTTTGCCTTTACCTTTGACTGAGATTTTGGACATGTCTCCAATAATTATGTTTCCGGTCACTGATTCATCCATCTTGATGAACATGTGTTTGTAGCCACATATGTGATTTATAACACCATTATCGAGATTCCAAGAACTCTCATTCTCTTCTTTTGGTCCATCGTGTGCCAATAGGAACTTGTCATCACCCAACTTCTTTTCTTCTGCATAACAAGCCTTCACGTTTTGTTCCTTTGGTTCATCTCGACACTCCCAAGAGTAGTGCCCGTACCGATGACATATGAAACATTCAATATCATTCTTATTTTGGTGTTGGTAATAGTCTCTTCTTCCTCGAGTCCTCTCGATGGACGAAATTCTGAACCCGATTCGTAAATGTTGTTCTGATTTTGTCCACCACGGCCTCTGCCACGACCTCGATCGTGACTTCATCCATGGCCTCTGCCTTGACCATCTTGATTCTTATTGGTATCATCTTTCTTCTCATTAATATTCATCTTGGCCTGAAGAGCTTGCTTGATAGGCTCTTTGTTTCTCCTTTTGATCTTGTCCTCATAGACTTGTAATTTTCCCGAGAGCTCATCGACAGTCATAATCTCGATGTCACTGAACTCTCAATGGCAACAACTACATGGTCGAATTACGGATAGAGAAATTGAAGGATCTTCTCGACCACCCAACTATCTTCTATATCTTCACCATTCCTTTCAAGTTGGTTCACAACTTAGTGAACTCTTGAAATGTAGTCAAAAACTGTTTCAGAGTCTTTTATTTGTAAAGACTCAAATTCACCTCGAAGGCTTTAGAGTTGGACCCTTTTCACCTTGTCGATGCCCTTGAAAGCACTTTTCTACGTATCCCATGCTTTCTTCACAGTGGTGGCCTACACAATCTTCTCAAAAATATTGTCATTAACGCCAAGTTGGATGAGTGAAAGAGCTTTTTGATCTTTCACTCGGGCTTCATTGACAGCCTTCTTCACAACTTGGCTAGAACCGGCCAAGTTTTCAGGTTCCACACATTCTTAGTGTATTGCTTAGTTACAGTTTAGAATTAGTTTTCAGATTATACAAGGCTTCCTGATATTGCCCTTGTATAGTTCCTACAAAATTAAGTATATCTAATTAAGAATATGTGTTCTATCCAAAATAATATTCGCATACCTTTAAATATACTAATATATTTAGTATATAGCTTTAAATCATTTTCAACAATCAGATTTACTAATAAGTTTCATTGTTTGGGGGAAAAACTTATATGTTGCTATGTTGTAGAAAACTTTTCTATGGCATTACAACAAAAATACATAAATACCCTTATATCGGTCCAAAATCATTGCGTCATTAAGGGGTAAATAGTCAATAACCATAAATTTTAATTTTGTTCCCCAACCATCATCACCACCCGCAGCACACAACGACGGCAGAATAGCCACAAGGCATGACAACCACAACGAGAAACGAGGTCATTGGGAACACACTCCTCTCTTCCCCTATTTTTCTTGAATCCGTTGGTGGTTCGTTAGATCCCACCGGTGGTTTATTGCTATGGTGGTGATGGCTGAAGTGGTAGGGATTATGATGGTGGGTGGGGTAGCCATGGGGGCGTGGCATGGTGGTGGGGCGTCCATAAGGGCTGCAGACGTGATATTAGTGCCGGTGTGGGGAAGATAGTGGCGGCGGCAGGGGGAATGGTGGTGATGGTAAGCAGGGGTGGATCCAGAAAGTCTAATCGGGGGGTGCCAAAAAATCATAAAAAAAATTGATGGCTAACATAAAAGAATTCAAAAGGTTCAAGTTCACATAAAACATGAATAATAAAAAACACATTATAATTAGCGTCACTATATATTAAATCCGTTAAATAGATTGCTCAATTTGTCTACTAATAATATATTTTCATTATGACTTGTTAATGTTAGTCGACAATAAATTTTTAATTTTGCATTGAAAAAGCTTAACTCTTACTGTATAAATCTATTACTAATGTAATTGTTAACTATATGAGTAAATTAGTTAGGTGTAAGTTAACCAACTATAAGAATTTAAACTTTTAAAAAAAGAATGAACCTTAAGCTATTCTTTTTATTGGTAATGAGGAGATTTAAAATTTGGGATTTAGAAGAATGAAGATAAATCAAGAAAATAAAGAAGATAATGACTATGATAGGGCACAAAGAGTAAAAGATACAACAAATGAAATCTTAATAAATTAGTGTTATAATATAATGTATTTTTGTAAACAATTTAAATACATTGATTCATTATCTAGGAAACTAAACTAGAATTCCAAAAAAGTGAGGGGTGCCATGGCCCCCCCGGTCATGGGGGTGGTCCGCCCCTGATGGTAAGGAGATGGTGGCGGCGGATTAGGTATGGTGGTGGTAGTGGCTAGGGGAGAAATAGAAGGAATTAGGATTACGTTAGGTTGTGAATTTTTTTAAAAAAATGACTTTCTTACCCTTAATGAACTAACACATGTGGATTTCAAATAAGGGCAGAAGTATCTTTTTCATTATAGCATAGCAACACAAAAGTCTTTTCCTTGTTATTATTGTTATTAATAATATTGTAGTTTTAACTAATTATAAATACATAGTCAATTTGTTGGTCGTATATTCATTAAAAAAAATACGGTAAATTTTTTCTTATTTTGTCAGAAAGATTGTAAAAGCTATATGTTGTGTTCATAGTTCTTTACATTGATTATGGTAAACATATAGTAACGTAAAATATAGATAAATCAACTGTTACATCGATTTATAATTCCAAATCTCATTTGTTTGTATGTGTTCTTTTGGATCTATAGGCTTTTATTTTCATATTAAAGAATGCTTTTTGGGGATAATGTAGTCAAATTTAAGTCTTACTAGGTTATATATGGGCTAAGTAGAGTTTTAGAATGTTTGGAATAGGTTATTCATATCTTAAGTGGTTTACTAATATAGAAATAAGGACCCATCGAAGAAAATATTGGAGACTCTTAACAACATTTTCATGTTTTAGTATTTTAGTGTTTATAAAATATATTTCATATTGAAAAGAGAATGTGATAATGTGAAGTACAAAGAAGCTACCGTTAAATTTCATTGCATTTCTCGCTTTCTTATCACATATTTATAGATCATAAGTTATACTTATACATTAGACCAATATTATATAGGTATGGGTATTAATCCTTATACATACAACCATTGCTTATAGCTAAAACTTGTTAATTATTCTAATGTAGTCAAAATTAAGTTCTAATGTTTAGAATTAGTCTAAAACTTGTTAATTATTCTTAATCTTATTGTTCATATAAAATTAATTAACTAAATAAAATAGTGTTGTTTGTTTGTCGTTAGGGCTTAAAATGAGTTCGTGGACTATATTCATTTGCCATTTGTTTTGTAAAACTACATAGATACATTACTTGTTTCAATTTTTTAATTTCTTTCATGAATGCTTTTGTAAATCTTATAGAAGAGATACAAGACACATAGCCACTTCGTAGGTCATGTTTTAAAAAACTGGCCCAAAACTCGTTTATTGAAGCTATACGTTATGCAACTATTCTTTTACAGTGACTAATATACCTTTAAGATTAATAAAACTAATAAATTATTATTCAACTGTAACATCATTCTTTTTCTTCTAAATCTCATATGTTATTTTTATTTTTTAAATATAGGTATTTTTATCTTCTTATTTGGAAGTGATTTTAAGGAAACATAAGTAAAAATTAAGCCCTAGTAAGGTTGTATATTGGTTTGATAAAATCTTATTATGTAAGGCTTACTAATATAGTGTTCATCACTTCTGCAAATTAAATCAATTTAACAGTAAGGACCACATTCAAAATATTATTTCGAGACCTTTAGAGAACTAATATCTTAAGTATATAGCTTAAATTCTTTTTTAAGTATTAGATACTAATATTTCGAGACCTTTAGAGAACTAATATTTTAAGCATATATAGAGTTAATTCTAATTACATAACCACTTTTTTTTTTTGGTATGATAAGCCATTAAAAAATATTGCCTATCATTGTTTACCAAAGATAACTCTTTACATTGATTTTGGTAGATATAATTAACAATAAATTGTTACATAACTTATTTTCTCTTCTAACTTCACATGTTAGTTATGCTTTTTGGATATATGAATCTTTATTTGAATTTTAGAGAATGCTTGTTAGGGATATAATAGTCAAAATAAGTCTTTTTTTTATTACTATATATAGTGGTTAGGTAGAGTTTTAAAATTTGTTTTTAAATCATATAACTGTATCAATACATCAATTAATTAACCTAAAAATAAAGATATCATCCAACATACTATGGGAGACCTTTAGGAACACTTTTGTGTTTAGCATATAACATTATAAATTTCACTTTACATATACAATATAATGTCATGATGTGTCGCGTAAATAAACTAACATAATGTCATCATGTGTCACGCGGTGAGGCTATTGTTAAGTTTCAATGTGTTTGTTGATTCGCTTATTGTGTATTATTACATATCGATATCTTAGGAACCCGAGCCAAACTCATGTTAGTTATTAATGTATGTTATAAAGCCCTAAAACATGTGTTTATGCATACCATGTAACATGAAACAAAAAAAAGCTCAGTTTGAGCTATAAAGAATAAGATAAGTACAAAATTTAATCATGCCTAACTTCATAACAACTTTAAGTAACCTAGAAGACTATACTATTAGGCTCTTTTAATGGTCCAACATGCATCCTTAAAAAAACAAGTCTCTTAACTTCAAAAGTTACATTAAGAGTTACTAATACTTTGAATCACAAATATCGTAGTCTCTTCTTGTCTTCATCACGAATCACTATATATTTCAAGAGATTAGTAACTTATCAATATACGAACATGATATACAACAAATTATCTTACATCACATACACTACTAAAATTGAAGGCTTAATTACATGATCATGCAATTGTTATGTAATTTTCACGTACATGTATTTTCTTTAATTCCCTTAAACTTTAAGATAAGTTGAAAGAAGAAAAAGTAGACGACTGCATTACAGTGTTGTCCCTGGATATTTGACTTCTTGAAGCCTTTTTTTTTACATCGTCAAGTAGCATTTCAAATTAATATTTTCTTATCATGTAAAATTATTAAACAGTTGCTGGTGACATGTAACCCTAAATTGAAAATACATTTATAGTTGAGATTAGAAAAGGATTGTGCTACTCATGTATCAATTTCAAATTCTAAATACTTATATATAAATTTTATTATTTAGGTTTAGAGGGTCTATAAGGTGCTAATAACCATACAGTCCTCATAGGTTAGTATATTGATTAAGTAAAAATTTAAACCGAGTATAGTTGCATTTCACTTTAATAGAACTTAGGGTTAAATACACTTTAGTACCCTGAAACTACACTGAAATTTCACCTAAGGATCTAAATGTTTTGTTTTTTTACACAAAATGGTATGTAGTTTCAAATTCACAATAAATAAGGACTTCCGTCCTAATTCCTACTTAGGAGTGAGCATTTAAACCGTTGAAACCGATTCAACCGTGAAAACCGAACGAACAAATCCGTATATTTTCAAACCGATCTAAAAATCAATCGGTTTGATTTTTTTTTTTCCAAAGCGTACATTCGGTTCGGTCCGATTTTTTTTCAAACCGCATAAACCGAACCAACCGTATATAATATAACATATCTATATTTTTACCTAATCCTAGTTATTTTTTACTAACCCTAGTTATCTATTCACTCATATAAAATGGGATAAACCCTAAATCCCTTAACGTAACACACATTTTTCACTCTCCGCCTACATCTCACTAAATGTTATTAATTATAATTAAAAAATTCAGTTTTTTGATACTTATTACGTATAAGTTATTAATTTTTGGGCTTAAACTTGTCCAAAATTTAGTTTGGCCCAAACCGATTAAACCGTCCAAACTGATCCGTTCAATCCACAGAAACCAAACCGTTGAAATCGAACCGTTCAATCATGGTTTGGTTTTTTTTTTTTTCATACCGAGGTTGGTCGGTTTGATTTGATATTCAGCCTCCAAACCAAACCAACCAAACTGTGCTCACCCTTATTCCTACTTTCTTGGCAAAACCGTGAGGGGTAAAATTGTCCGGTCAGGTTAATTTTTTTTTTTCTCTTTTTTAAAATTTCACTTCTTCCTTCTTCTTAAAAGAAAAAATCACCGGCAGCAGTAATAGCCATCCCTTAACTGACAAGAAAGCTCCGGCGGCGACAACAGCCACACCAGTTGACAATAGATCCCGACAGTGTCGCCGCCGAACGACAAAGACAAAGAAAATCGGCAACAAAAAGAGACGCAAAGACCAAATCACAACCGGTTGCAACCCTAGTAAATTCACCTAAATCACCATGGCTTCACCCACTGCATCATCGCAGCACTACCATCACCACAGATTTGGCCTACACCATGGCTTCACCCACCAACAAGATTTCAGAACTAAAGACACAAAATGCCATCAGAAAAAGTAGATAAAAGAATGTTTTTGTGATTTGCAGTTATGATCTAATTGGAGAGGGAGAGAGAGAGAGAGACGATGCACTCGTCGCGGTCGGTCTCGGCAGGAAGTGGGTGCCATGGCCGCTATAGTGGACGTATCAACAACCGTCGCAATATCGTCGAGGACCACCAGATCTACCGGATCTCCACCACCTGTCCCATTGATGTATGATTATCATTATTCTTTCATAATGACACCCTTTAAATTTACAATGTCCGTAGGCAATTGTCCTTATTTGGTTCAAAAATATTACTTTAGGTACTGATTTGGTACTTTTGAAATATTGGGTACTTAAGCTGAGTACCAAGGTGATACTAGAGATTTGGTATTTGCGCTTTAAAATTAAATAAGACTTTTGAATATAACCCTTGTTATTCCGGCAAAATTAATTAAATACAGAAATAAGGACCCTATCCAAATTTAGATTAATGGTTAGATAATTTTTGTACTCTAAATCTTCATACTTACTTATATTTCGAATGTAACGTCATTTTTTTTCTTCTAAATCTAGTATGTTATTTCTATATTTAAATAAATGAACCATTATATTTATAATAGAAAGTTTATGGATACAATAGGTTGAGTTGTAGAATGACTACAATTAATTTATAATTTATAGAGAAAATCGCCCAAATGGTTCATGTACTATTGGTCATTCGGGGGTTTAGCCCATGTACTACCAAATTCGTACTAATAGTCCCTAGACTATGAAACTTTAGCCCGTTTAGTCCTTTTTTTTCACATCCGTCTATTTTTCAGCAGTTCGTGTGTCGCACAATTGGGGCACTTTCATCATTTATATTAATTGTTTAGCAGCTATGATCCTTATACTCTATAATATTAGTTGCATTACTCCTCTAATCTACTTCGTAGAAACTTTACATATTATACATCTACGAAGGGTAGGCTTCAAATTTGGGTTTAATTAACCCTAAAATCTATCAAAGACGACTACTGCGATGTAGGTTAATCAAGTTTTATGCTCATTGCTCAAGTCTTTTTTCCTTCTTTGATTTCTATTTATGTTGGCTATTAAAACCACGACTATTACTCCGGCGACCATAACCCACGACCACGGTAACAGTCCACTCAATCACCCACTCTTATCGACCTCTAACCACCACATCAAACAAAACCCAATCTATTGATTTCATTGAATTTTTTATAGCATCTAGCAACACACCCACAATTGCAAGCTCCATTGAGCTCTATCAATGCTTAATTCAACATTCTCGCGACTATCACCACCTCAATTGGAATCTTCCACGGGGTTGGTCATTTTAGTTTTTTTAAGAAAAGGATAGCGGTGGTGTTTGATTTGGATCTTCATGGGGGTGGGTGGAGTTTTTATCAACTAAGTGTGGTAATGTTGCGTGATGGGCATAATATAAGAGATGCAATGAAAATACTTAGAGTATTATGGAAGAGGAGGAAGTGGAAATACTTGTGTTACTCAATCAACACTTCTTTCATAAAACTCAGTCACTCTTTCTTAGATTGATTCATCACATTATCAAATGACTAGGAGATGTATCTATTTATACTAAGACATTAAATACTCATTCATATCCTAAAGATAACTCCCCTAACCTTTCACTTTTCATCTTCTCATTTAATCACTCATAACTTAAAGGTAACTCCTTAACCTTTCACTTTTCATCGTCTCTTCATTTATGCATGTTTGGATCTTTCACATCTAGTATCCCATTGAATCACGATTAACACTCAACACTCCCCCTGAAGCCTGATTCCCTCATTACAAGTTGACTCTTTAGCTTTTCGAATACTTCTCTTTCCAGGGGCTTTGTGAAAATATCCGCAACTTGATCTTCGGACTTCATAAACTTGACTTGGAATTCTTTTTTAACAATGCTCTCACGGATGAAATGATACCATGTGTCAATGTGCTTGCTTCGATCATGAAAAATTGAATTTTTTGCAAGGGTTATGACTGACTTGTTATCAACATATAAACAAACTATCAAGATGTCACCTTTTCCATTCATTTTGACGTAGGGTGCATGTTCTTGTGGGCACTTTTTAAAGCCTTGAAAGTACTTGTCAATGTGACTGTTCCATGCCCTTGGCGTTTGCTTCAACCCATACAAGGCCTTCTTCAACTTCAATACTTTGTTTTCATAGCCTTGAACAACATATCCTTCAGGTTGTTCGATATACACTTCTCCATCGAGAAAACCATTAAGGAAGGCTGACTTCACATATATTTGATGGATCTTCCACTTGTTTAGAGCAGCTATAGATATCAAAATTCGTATTGTTTCCAACCGAACAACGGGGGCAAAGACTTCATCATAGTCAATTCCAGCCATATGCTTGTATCCTTTGTCGACAAGTCTTGCTTTGCATTCCTCAACCTTACCTTTGGAATTTTTCTTCACCTTGTAAACTCATTTTACACTAATTGGTTTCTGTACCGATTGAAGAAGGGTCTGCTTCCAAGTATCATTCTTCATAATGTCACTGATCTCTTCATTCATGGCCTTCCTCCATTCTTCACTTTTTGATGCGTCATCAAAATTGATTGGCTCAGTATCAGCAAAAAGACAGAACATATTTTGGTTCTGATTCAAGTCGTCATAAATATCTTCCAAAGATCTCTTGCCTTGTGGTCCCGTCTTAACAGATCTCTTGCTTTAAATATCTTCTGATGATGATGTTAGGCTCAATTGAGTTGGAGATGCTGGACTAGAGGGAGTCACAGATTCTGTCGACTCTTCTTCTACTTCCTTTTTATCTGTCTCGGTTGGATAAAAAACATAATGCTCCTTGTTTTGATCAGTCCAGTCCTATAAGTTTTTCTCATCAAAAGCCACGTCTCGGCTGACTTTTTTTTTCTTGTCAACAGGGTTGTATAATTTGTACCTTTTTGATTGTTGACTGTATCTGATGAAGATGTACTTCTCATTTTTTTTTCATTGAGCTTCTTTCTCTACTGATCATGAATATGCACATATGCAATGCTTCCAAACACTTTCAAATGGGACACACTTGGCTTGAACCCACTCCAAGCCTTTTATGGTGTTTGATTCCACACACTCCTCATTGGACATCGATTCGATATATAGACAGCACAATCCACGACTTCAGTCCTTAGGCAAATTCTTGCTCTTTAACATGGTTCGAGTCATGTCACTATCGATTGTTTCTTTCTTTCCACCACTACATTCTGTTGAAGTGAATATTGAATGGTAAGAGGTTGATGGATGCCATTCTCTTCATAGAATGCCTTGAACTCATTAGATGTGAACTTTCCACCTCAATCTGATCTCATCGCCTTGATCTGATACCCACTCTGCTTCTCAATGAGAGCCTTAAACCTCTTGAAGGTTAAAAATACCTTTGATTTCTGTTTGAGAAAATAAACTGAAGTTTTCCTGCTATAGTCATCAATGAACAGTAGAAGGTATATATTCTTACCAAGAGATGCAATATTGATTGGACTACACACATCAGTGTGTATCAGCTCCAACAACACCTTTGCTCTCGATATCGAATGCTTTGGGAAGTTGTGTCGATGTTGCTTCCCGATAAGGCAACCCTCATAGAGTTGGTCTATCGATGACACTATTTTTACCATGTTCTTTGTCGTTAGCAATTTCAAACCTCCAAATTAAGATGTCCGAGCCTCAAATGTCATAACCAATATTGGTTATCAATAGAGGCCTTCAACAATTTCCGCGCATCTTGGCCACCAAGAAAAGTTTTCATTTGGATGCTCCACCTTTCATAGTTGTCTTTCACGAGCTTTGGAAAAGAAAATGCTCCAGTTGTTGCTGCCTTTAGAACCTTCGCTTCTGGTACCACTTTGTTGCATGATGGGAACAATATAAGAGATGTAATGAAGGTACTTAGAGTATTATGGTAGAGGAGGAAGTGGAGAGGATAATCGGTAATATTTTTCTCTACTCAACACTTCTTTCATAAAACTCACTCACTTTTTCTTAGATTGATTCATCACATTATCAAATGACTAGGAGATGCACCTATTTATACTAAGACATTAAAGACTTATTCAAACCCTAAAGATAACTCCCCCAACCTTTCACTTTTCATCTTCTCTTTTAATCACTCATAACTTAGAAGTAACTCTCATAACCTTTCGTTTTTCATCTTCTCTTCATTTATGCACGTCTTGATTCTTCCACATCTAATGTCCTAATTCATTGAATCGAGATTAACACTCAACAGGTAGACGTTGTTGTGGGTGGTGGTGCTGACAATGCTCTGGGGGAACTGTGATGGTGGCGGTGGGATATTGATGATGGGAAGTGGGTAGTGGTATGGATCGAGAAGTCATGCGTGAATCATCGGGGTTGGTGGTTGGGGATTTCAGTGGTGGCAAGGGTGCTGAAGGAGGTAGGCGTGGTGGTAGGTGCTGATGGTGACATTGTTGCCAGTGCTTCAAAAAGTGGCATGCGAAAAATGGGGAACAAAAGGAAAAGACAAAGTAGAAGTAAGAGGTGAAGTGTTAAAAATAAATAGAAGGAATAAGCATAGTATTGATGAATATTCATTCATTTGGGGTGCGGAGGTTGGGTAGGGTTTGCATTTGAATATTTTCTCCTTCAAATATAATAATAATTGCTATATAGTTGAATTATCAAGTTCTCTTCTTTTTTCCTCAAGAGGATTATAATAGAGGTTTCATTTTACGTATATAACCGCTAGAAAAAGACATGCAATGGAAATTTTTTGTTTTGGATGAAAGCAAAAAGATTAATGCAGTTACTATTGTAAAGTATAAAGACCATAGTCGCTAAACAAACAAAGCAAATGACTAAAATGCTCCAACCGTGGGGCACACCAGCGGCTAAAAGTGGATGAACGTGGGAAAAATAACTGTAAGGGTTAAAGTTTAATAGTCTAGGGACTTTTCGCTCGAATTCAGTAGTACATGGACAAAACCTCCAAACGACCAATAATACAGAGACCATTTTGGCTGGGTTGTCTAACTTATATAATACTTACGAATAGGCTAATTAGTCTATTCTAGTAAGCACAAGGAATGCGGTGAAATGCAGAGCTGTCTCTTGATCTATGGAAATATAGATCAACAAATGAATATGCAAAGGGAGGCACGTCCAAATGCAAGTCTTGTCGAGCACACTAAGGAAAGTGCACGTTAACAAAATAATGTGCAAGAAGGTAAGCCCAATTGTAATTCTCGTTGAGCACACCCTAAATACGAAAAGTGCAGGTCAACAAAAGCACATGCAAGAAGGCAAGCCCAATTACAAGTCCAGTCGAGACACCTTCGATACGAAAAGTATAGGTCAACCATAGAACATGCAAAAAAAGGCAAGGCTAATTGCAAGTCCCGTCGAACACATGTTTGATAAGGAAAGTGCAGGTCACTAAAGTACATACATAAAAAGACAAGTCTAATTGCAAGTCTTGTCAAGCACACTTTTAATATAGTAAAACGCAGAGTTGCCATGGTCATGTCAAAAATGCTGGTTAACAAAGGACTTTATGCATGAGGACCGGCCCAAAAAGAAAAAAACGAAAAAAACACACGCTAGATACGACACTTTTTTTTTGGTAAAATGTCCATTTTATTCCATTTTAGCACAAATACACCTCTCAGTTCATCTATACATCAGCTTGACCACACTTTTTATCCATCTATTACAAATAAAGCCAAATTCCCTGTAACTATCTACCTCTAATTTGTAAAACACATGGAGGCCGATTCCAATTTTTGCCTGTTGGTAACATTTGGCTCAGCTTTCTTCCAACTGAGCACTCATACCTGATATGATTTTCAATCTTGTCCAGTACATGCTCTGTTTCCATATTTTGCCCTGTGAATGTTCTCAAATTCCTTTCTTCCCAAATGCTGTATACTGTGACTGCGAGCACTAATTTGCTTATCATAGCTCTAAAACTTTTTCCTCTGAACCTTTGTATAGCAAATTGTCAGAGACCTGTCCAACTTGAAAACTTTTGCAAAACTTGCAGCTTCAGTAGAGTTTTTGCCCATATAATCTGTGAGTATTGGCATGTCATGTATAAATGTTCCACAGTCTCCCTCTGCTTCATGCATAAGCAACAGGTGTCTTCAGTGATAATGTTCCACTCTTTGAGTTTATCTTTTGTCCGGAATTTCTTTTTACATACCATCCATAATATCATTGCACATTTAGGAATAGTTCCAGAAAACCATATTAATTTCCACCAGGCCACATGGTCTCCTTTCTTCCTTAATTCATTCCATGTTGTGTGTATACTAAATTTACCATTTGATGAGCTTAATTCCCATCTGATTTGGTCATGGTTGGTTGACAACATTCTATTCCTCAGTTGCTGATGCAGCAATCTGAGATTTTGTGATCTAGCAGTGATATGCCACACCTCATTATGGAAAGCTTCATTGACCCTTAGATCTCCTGAGCTTGCAGTATCATATATAATCATGTGCTCAAATTGCTTGACTATAGGCCCCTCTGAAAGCCAATTATCTAGCCAGAACCAAGTCTCAGTTCCATTACCAACACTGTATGCAATTAAATCTTGCATTATGTCCCTCAGCTTCAACAACTTACACAGGTCCAAGATAGATCAGAGGGGGGAGTAAAATACCACAGATTCTGGAGACACTTAGGCAAACACAGTCCTTACTCGCATTCCACCAACTTAAAATGGCCACCGGCAACAGAAATGGCCACCAGCGGTGGAAACCGGCCTGTCAATCTATGTGTGGGTGTACGCGCGTGTGTAGGGGTGTGTGTGTGTGTGCATATCTCTGTGGGGGTCTGACAGGGATGCAAACAATCGATCCCGGCAATAAGGATTCAACCATTAGTTTTCAGTCCGATCACCAATCCACCGTGCAAATACCCCCTCCTCTGGCGAACACCGTCTTAATTTGTGTGTGGCTGTGGAGGTGCCCGTGGGCGCACGGCCGTTGCGGTGAAGCTGAGATGGCAATCTTGATTTGCTTGCGTTTGCGCAACTGTTACATAGATTACGCCGGGATGCACATGACCTCCGGCGAAGGAGACACCAATGGGCTTAATCTTCAATTCACCCCCACAAACGCCTTCTCCTCTAACGGTAACCATTGCACCGCCGCGTGGTCTCCGATCCAATACAACATCACCGCCGTATGACAATAACATCCTGTTTAGAATCAGTGTCGTCGAGATTGATAGAGATATCCTTCCTACGAGTAAAGAGCTGCGTGTACGCTGTATGGCGCTGAAGGTGCAGTAAGCCACCGCCGGTGTGCCGACTATGATGATGTCAACGAACCAAACATGGTGATGATGTTGCTTTCATGTCAACCTGAGAAAGGGCAATCTGTAGACATCTGGAGTATCTGTATTAGCCAACAATTCAAAATTCCGTTGACCAGCCAAGTATTCAACATCGCGACAAAAGCGAGTTCAGGTGTTGTGGTTTGGACCAAGCCCAATTCCATTTGTATGGTTCAACTTATGTCACATGTCAGAATCTTTGACCACGACTCATTCAAGATCAAAGGAAAGTTGATCACAGCCCACCTTTGTCTATGAATTAAGGGCCTGGGGTAGAGAAGAAAGACGCATAAAGTCTCTTCAATCAAATCCAAAGCTCTGCCGAAAACCAGTCATCTCACACGTCGAGCAACATTTGAAGAACAATACACACTAATCTAGTATCCTTCTTCGTTCGAGCACTTTCAAGAGACAAAAAAATTGATTTCTTTTTAATATTTAACCAAAGAGGAATTTGCCTTAACATTGGCGATACTACAAGTCAAGGATTGTCACACTTGTTCTAGATAAAGCTTTGAAGCCCTCGATTAAGCATATTTTTTACGATCGTTCAAAAGTAAAGATTGAATTTCGAGATCAAGCCGTGTCAGCCCTTGGGACGCAACAGAATTGGAGATCGAATCAGAGGATGTTACGATTGTCATATATAAAAATCACAGAGTGGTGTAACCCTAAATATAAAACTGCTAAATTGAATCTTGTGCATTGGCTTTTATCTCGCAACTTTAGACACGAAATTTGTTTATACAGTATCGTCACTTTCTCTTTGCAGCTTTGTTGCTTGATTCTTTCGGTCCATTTGGTGCACTCTCTTTTTCTTCCGAGTTTTTCTCGTTCGAAACATGCTTTGGAGCAACACTAGGGTTAGGGCTTTTAGGTTTAAAATAGAATTGCTCTCTTACGTGCTATCAAAGATAACAAAATCCTATTTTCTTGCTAGCTTATCTGCTTGTTAGTGGTATAAAAGATATTCAGAATACTAAAGCTCATTATCTTGGCAGAAAATTCAGTAGCCAAGTGAGAGTCTTCATACGTTTCGCAACTGTTATAAAACAATTTCAGTTTTTGTTGGCCAAAGATCTAAAGGATATTTTAGCGACACAATAGCCACTAGAAGCTAACCCAGTGTTGGTAAAAGTTACTTCAGAACCTATTTAATTTTGCATTTATTGAAAAAAGAAGTGTTGCTAAAAGCGACACTTCACCACCGACGAATCTCGCTACAAACTAGCATGAAGCATTTCGGATGCTTTATTTTTATCTTGCTCATTGCCATGGCCATCTCTTCTCCATCCATAAAGTGAAAGGTCTTCGTCATGGTGGCGGTGGCAATAGTGAGAGTGTCAACATTAGATATTGAGCTCGTCAATATTGCATGACTGTATAATAGTGACAGCGTCATTAGATATTAAGCTCATCGATATTACATGATTGTCGTTATACGATTTACACGCACCCATTAGTATGCGTAAAGCACGGAATTTAGTTCTACCGACCAATGATTTTACAGGGATACGTAAAGATCGGAACAAGATAAAAAGGGGGGTGTCATGCAGTAGTAGCAATTCTCAAGCCTTCAAAATTAGATAAGCAGAAAAGAGTCATCAACGGCAGCAATGTACATCGTAAAGAGTTGTTGCGAATCACGTAGAAGTGATTCTTATTTCTTAAATCTCTCAGATTTTAAGACACATAATTTACAAAATTAAGGGGGGCGTCAACAATCTTGAAAGGACTCAAGCCAAAGAACAGTTTACTTGACCAGAATAATTCCAAGTCATATGAACATATTCTGTCCATAAGCCCTGATGCAGTTCATGACTAGTTCTACTAACGTGGCTGAGCATCCCCAGGAGTATGAGGCAGAGGAAGAGGATTAGCAGTGCTGAAACTCTTTGACTTGGACATCATCTTAGCCATGGCCGGGGTGTCATAGCCCATATTAGCACCACCAAGATCACAACTATTGAGCGCCATACCTTGAGGCGAACTGATACTTGACGCCTGCAACCTCATAATGCGATGGCTACCACTGGCCGTGGACCGTATTCCAACAGTCGTGCTCCTCTGCCTCGAGTGTGAGCTCAAACCCGCATAAGAGTAAGCTCGCCCGGCTTGCTCGTACAGCTCCAGGCTTGCCATTCTTTCCTCGATTTCATTCAGCTCGGACTCGAGCCAGCTGCAAAGACGATCCCCTGCCTGGGCAGATGCCGAAGATAACAGAGTTGATTTTTTATTCTTCAGCACAGCCTGTGCACCTGTTAAGTCCCCCCTATCAGCCATCGCCTGTGCCTCTGCAATGCCTTCTACCACAGACAAACGGTTCCTTTGTCGATCCACCTCCAACCTGACAATCAAATCGGTTGCAGAAAGAATCTCTGGCCGCCTTATCTCGACCCTTTCACCCTGTACCTGCATCACTTGGTTTGAATTGCTCTCTCTGAAAGAGCACATGACATCCATCAGCAAAGTCTTCCTTTCATCGCTGCCTTCAGAATTAGGACTGGGAGGAACTGATAAGTAAACCAAAAAGTCTTTCTCCTCGTCAGCGTACATGTCCCCGATATCAATCACACCTTCGCGTCCTTGGCAGTAGATACTGTTGAAGTATCTCCCTGAGGGTATGGATCCAATATGCACACCAGGTGACAGTGTCCTCATAGAAAGCCGAACCTCTTGGGCCACCACACTGAGAAGACCACCAATGCACTTTGCAAAAGCATCTTGAACAATTTCAATCGACTCGATAAAGGAAAAGGTGCCACCTGATGCATCGGATATTGTGTGCAAAATGGCAGCGTCGTGGTCCAAACCAAATCCAAACGAATGGACTATGATAGGTGCTGCTGCTACGGCTTCGCAATTGCCTTGTTCAGGACAAATTGAGGCAGGAAGAAACCGCTTGATGTTATTGTGCTTACGGCCATATGTATCCATTCCATCAGATAGGAACATGATGCTTGCTACTGTATTCATTTCACGGCGTTCTTGAAGAACTCGAACCCCTTTCTTGATTCCTTGGACAATGTCAGTCGCACCCTCTGCTGAAAGTGATTTGATTGCAATAGTAGCGTCTTCACGACCTCGTTCATTCATCAAGCGCAGGGGGAATACTCTCTGAGCAGAGGTTGAGAAGGCGACAATCGCAAGCCGATCAGAAGGCCCCAAGTTTTGTATCACGAACTCAACGGCACGCTTGAGGAGTGCCATCTTCGCCCCCCACATGCTGCCACTAACATCTAGCACCGCCACAAGGTCAATGGGTGCACGCCTGCTATCATCCATCAGAGATGGCGCTTGCACCCCAACAAGCGCGGCTAACTTGGAGACTGAATCAGAGGCAGCAAGGGCCGGTAACTCAGGAAAGGACTTCAAAATAAGAGAGGGCAGAGAATTTTTGGACGGTTCTGTGGAAACTTCCCCGGATTTAGGGAGGGGTTCGTCGTCACAAAACTGATGACCATAGGGTGGTTCTGGCCACAACAGAGACGATGCTGGTGGGTGGCTCCTAGTCTTAGAAGAAGGTGTAGGTTGTGGATATGGAGAGTAGCGAGGGTATGGATGGCTCCTAGTCCCATTTGTAGAAGGGATGGATGTCCATATGGAGTTGCAGGTGGGGCAAAACTGATTCCCAGAATTCAGTCTGCTAGAGATGCAGTTCATGTGAAATGAACAAGAGCATTCGGCTGTGAAGGTGGCCTGGCCTAGTCTAGTTACTACCTCCTCAGAGCAAATGCCACATGTTTCCTCCTGTAACACCATAAGCGAACATTTTATTCAAGAAAAAGTCAATTAATTAGATGTAAACTTACAAGTACAGTAATACACAGGCAGTATACAGCAGGACCAAGCACACGAGTGGGTATGAAATTTAATTTTGTGATTGACAAATTTCTTAAATGAGGGTTTTTTTGTGTGTACTTGAAAATTAAATTCGCGTAATAAACTAATTTCCAGATTCAAATTTAACTTTCCAATGCTTTCTTATCGAGTACGGATAATATCAGAGGTCAATCTCATACAGACCGATACGAATTTGATTGTGCTATTCGTGTCTGAACGATTATGGACATGGATGTTGAAATCCTACACAAAAAAGGTTTTCAATTACAACATCACTAACATCAATTCTCCCTTGAGTCTTATAGGCTGAAATCTGTTGCTACTCTCATGTACCAATTCATCTTCGAGACAACGTTGTTGGAGACTAAGTATGACTCAAACTCACACTCACAAATATATGAGGAGGCAGATGAGAGACATTTGAGGGAATACTTTCATTCCACTTGATCAAAATGGTTGAGGTACATGAGTTTATATAGTGTCTAAAAGTAACTTCCAATATTACAATAACCATACACTCGTGCGCAATTACTAGACCACTACTCATCTTCATAACCACACTACTAATGCATTTGTAACATATGCACCACTAACACATTATTAACACACCACTAACCCATGACTAATGACCACTAACACACTAATCACCACACTAAAGAGCTAAACCAAGTTAATTTTTCAACAAACGTATCTCTACAACTCCAAGGTGAGGTGAAGCATCAGAGTCTTCTATAAGTATCTTTCTTCTTTCCTGTAGTAATCCAACTAGTATCAAATTTGAAATCCTCCTAACAAGCCTTTGTCACCATTTGTACTCAAGGGACCATTTAGGTGCGACTAAGTACTTCTCACATCTTATACAGACAGGGTACCTCTACATCTCCAAAGCGACTAAATGTTATCCTCCAAACATCTTATCACCAGAACTAACATTCCATACGTATCTCTCTGGCCAAGCCTTACAATTTTGGGACACAGTCCCACAGCTAATTACTATTCGCCAAATAACTTTCGTCCAAACTTTGGAAGCCTCAAAATCAAGTTTATTTTCAAAAGGGTGTCGATGAGCGCTGCTAGCACTGTGATGTTCTCAAAATATGTTTGACGAAAAACTCACAAGAAATCAAACAGGCAACAGCAATCCTATGATCATGTTGTACAAGGTCAACCTTGGACAGACGTGCGAGCATACTGGAAACAAAGAAAGTCAAAGGAACAAATCGCTCATGAAGCACCCAGATACATAAAAATTATGAAACTGATCACCTTGTACATATTGAAGTGGTGTTCAGATTTCGGGGATCCAGAGGAGCTTCTGCTTGAAGAGAGAGTCTTCTTCAGTGGACAGAGAGCAGTGGGCTTACAAGGCTTTTAACCAAACAAACGGCGACTTTCTCTATGAAAGGACTTGCGCGCTTTTCTCTATACACATATAAAAGAGGCTAAGGTGATCATCATGTATTTTAGCACATTACCCATCATTTCTCACGGAATTACACACTTGCCACGAATAACCTGTTTACCCCATTTTCAAACTTATTTACCCGCATACCACATTTTGGGAAATCGTGGTTCCAAACCGCGACTTCTCCTAGAAAAACGTGGTTTGCAAACACGTTTTCATGTTCTATATATGTTTCCCATTTAATTTTTCTAATTTAAACAAAATTGAAAGAGAAAATTGGAAACAAAAATATATTCTGTTAGGAAATTAAAAATCGCATTTTCAAAACACGTCTTCTGACGTTTTATTAAAAACGTTGTTCAGAACCACGTTTTTAGAGGAAACGTGGTTCTGAACAACGTTTTTAATAAAACGTAGCCTATACATTTTCATCACCCCACCTGGACCATCTACATTCTTTCTTCGCGTAGAATCCTTCCGTGCCTCATATACCTAAAACATGACTTACACCCGATGCACCAAAAGTGCGAAGAACTCACATTCTTTAAACCCAAAAAACAAAGAGAGAATAGGAAAAAGAACAATGACAAAAATTGCACTTCTAAAAATACAAAGAGACAGCATCAAGTGGAAAGTATATGTTAAAAAACAGAGGTAGATGGTTCTACCATTCATGGGAAATGAATATGTTCAAGTTATATGCAATGTCAGTCAATAGCATATGGACCAGCTTATATTAGTCATTGGCAACATGGGTATGTTAACATTTGTTTATTAACAAAGATGGAAGTCTAAAGATGCAAGAAAACATCATTATAATGTTCTTAAGCATGAGACACATACAAAAAATGTTTTCATCTATTCAATTCAGTTTTTATGGTAGACATTTCTTTGTTAGAACAAAGGTGGTTCAAAACCACGATTTACAAGAAAACGCGGTTCAAAATAACGATTTATTGAAAAAACGCGGTTCAAAACCACGATTTCTAGTAAAACGTGTTTTGAAACCACGTTTTCCTTTAAAATCGTGGTTTTGAACCCCGTTTTTTATAAAACGGGGTTTCCAATCACGTTTTACTAGAAATCGTGGTTTTGAACCGCGTTTTCTTGTCACGATTTACATTTTCCTGTTTCTGGTTTAATGAGCAGAAAACGTGTTTCGTTCCAAACGTTCGTCGTTGGATCGTTGGAAACCACGACGATTTTTGTTAAAAACATTGTGCAATTTCAAGTGAATCTTGGTTTTTACTTCAATTAAAATTGTGGCTGAAAACCACGACTTCTATATAAATCGCTTTTTTTTAACAATGATTTCTTGTAAATGCGTTGTGTACTTTCAATTGACGCTTGATTTTCACTTTAACACTACTCGTGGTTGCAAAGCATGGCTTATATGGGCAAATGGGTGCTTGTGTGGCTCCTCAAATATGGGCACTTAGTGTGCTTACTTGGTGATGTCAGCGTGTGTGGTTCTCTCCTATGGGAAGGTGTTCATTGTCCGTGATTCTTTCTTTCTCTCCTTCTCAGAGTACCACTGGTTCTCCACAATGTTGTATCCTCTTGATTTCATGTTTTTGTTGAAATGAAAAGAAAGTTCAAATAGTATAAATCGCTTTTCAAGAAAGGCAATGCCTAGGAATGACGATTTAACTTGAAATTTTAAATCGTTGTACTTAAACACGTTTTCTAGATAACCGTTTTCAGTGAATACTTTAGAGGCTTAGAGCCTTATCAACTTCCCACGACCAAGCAGCTTGAGATTAGAAAAATGGACATGGGTTTAGATGTCTTGCACTACAATGGCTGAAAAAAGCTTGTTACTAGTATATAGGTTCACTGTCGAAATCCTAATTTTAGTGATTAAATTAGGATTTCGACAATAAAAAATATATATGCTCACTGCTATTTGTGACCATCTAGATGGTCTAGTGTACTCAGTCATGAATGCATCTTATATACGTGCATTATTGACCACTAATCATTTGTAGCCATCTTCATCTGAACATAAGGAAATACAACATATAAATTTTACGTGGTATTTCTTACAAAGAAAGCATCCTGGTTGACATGACCACGCTGATAAACCGGTCAGCCTCAACACTAACCATTTTTAGTCATCTTCATCAGACATTGGAGCATCAGAAACTGAATCAGGTTCAAAGCTCATGTTCCAATATAAACGTGCTTCGTTGTTGCAACCAGCTGCATAGCTTTCACGTGCCATACGACGTAGGTTATGCCTACTTTGACGAACTCTCATTCTATTGTTTTCTTCACGTATACGATGCAGTGCCCTTTCAAGCTCCATATGTGTATTCCGAGGCACGTTGATTGCTTTTTGGCGAGGTATGGGTATATTCATGTGTCGTGAATCAACTACAAGGACCTCATATTCATTCAACCGATAAGACCATTCTGCATGTAATGTATTAACATACCGTGATGAGTAACACAAACTTGGACGCAACGAATAGTGAAATTCATCTTCGCCCGCCCAGTAACGACCCATAGCTTCAAAAATGTCTCGTGGAGTATATGTCATTTTTAGAGTTCTTACACAACAAAGAATATAGCAGCTAGTTGCCCTTTGCCCTTCATCCACTACACATACTTATATAATGCTTGACAAGGGTCCACTTCAATAAATGCAACGTGTTAATATTTTTTGAGATGTCACAAGTCGCTGCAAGTTTCTTTAAAGTAGTTGATGAAAAGACTTTACAGATATATTAGTTGTTGAAAGGATAATAGCTCATTAACAGCTTCATCAATCCTTGAACTGTTAATAACAGATTGAAGGACAATTCACCGTGAAAAGTCTACAGCTATAGCAAAATCAAAGTGTAGTTGTTGCTCGTCAGCTTGATATGGCGTGCTAGTTTGGAAGTACCTACGTTTGTCTTTTTTGGGGTTTAGGACATGCCAGACACGTGACGTTACTGCAAAAAAAAAAAAAAAAAAAATGTGGCAACGAGTTGATTCAATTTTTTTTTTTACCCAACTCATAACTCTATGTGAAGTTTTAAAAGTATGTAGCTAAAGTACATATGAAACCCATAATCGGTATTGAGCATAAATGCAAAAGCGCAAGAATGATGTAATTGCTTAGCGGGAAAAGCCTTAGAATACCACAACCACTAAGAAGTTATGGGCGAGTAGAGGCTCATATTCTGGTAATAGATCATGGTTGTGCCTATTTTCTTCTCGCTCATTCAAGACACTGTCCACCTAATTAAATAAGCTACTTGAACACAAATTTCCCATCGACAAATAACCTCTTTGAAAGCCTTCATATCTTTTACATGCTAACGTACAAATGAGCAAAATGAGATCGGAATTTACTTTAGACAAAGTAACGTGGTTGATGTAACATTTCACTGGAAAGGCCCTGGTCTACCAATAAACACATGCAGGGTGTAAGTGGCCAGTGACTTGTCTTGTCACTGGCTTGTCCTTTTCCAGTTCTCACAATAATGTATGGTGTCTACGTGTGTGTGCTTGGTTATATAAATTAGTGGTGTTCAAAGGGTGAGAAGTACTGTCTCTTGACTAGTCAAGGGCATCCCAAGCATATTACGTTAAAAATAATTGCGACAGTCTTATAAATTACTTGCTTAAAAACGAACTATATGCAAAAGCGCAGGAATGATGTAATACTTCGCTGGAAAATCCTTAGAATACTAGAGAAATAAGTTATAAATACTTGTCGCGACCTTTGTATTCTGGCCTCAGATCATACTTGTGTCTATTTTCTTCTCGATGATTTAAGACACCACTCTTAACTATGTGAATGTTCGACACAACAAGGAGCCTCCTATTTAAATCAGCTGATTGAACACAACTTTAAGGCCTATCTGAGGTCAATTTTCCACAGCCTTGAGTACACAATACATGCTAACGTACAAATGAGCAAAATGAGATCGGATATTACTTTAGACAAAGTAACGTGGTTGATGTAACATTTCACTGGAAAGGCCCTGGTCTACCAATAAACACATGCAAGGTGTAAGTGGCCAGTGACTTGTCTTGTCACTGGCTTGTCCTTTTCCAGTTCTCACAATAATGTATGGTGTCTACGTGTGTGAGCTTGGTTATATAAATTAGTGGTGTTCAAAGGGTGAGAAGTACTGTCTTTTGATGGCAGGACTTCCTGGTAGTTCTAATTATCAGCGACGTGAGAAAGTGTGGTTGTTGTGTGAAAGGAACGACGACTACAAAGAAGTGAAGTATACAGATCCGAAAGAGTATTATTGCGGTTTACGGAGAGAATGGGCACATAGAGTTACGGAATCAGAAGCACTACACCAAGATCTCATCTCCCTTAGAGCACCCTTGCTGCATCGTCGTTCACTCATTATGTCACGGCCCAAAGTTAAGGAGTGTAAGAAAGCTGTGAGCCAAATTCGAAAGGAGAATAACCGAATGTTGCTGCGTAGAAAACGATTTTACATGCTTCAACTTGCCGAAGAAATGGCAGAGGCTAGTGGGAGGCACCTCACTTCAAACGAGAGAAACAATATTTTAACCAATGATCAGTACTTATCTGATGAATATATGTCTAGTGAAGAGTGAAATATCTCTCTGCCCACTATGTGTTTGGATTTTATTCCGTTATCAGTTTTACACGTCATTGTAATAAGCCAACCTCTCCAATGCATTTGTTTGTGTAATACTTCTGTGGCTGCAAATTTGTACTTTGCGCAATTGGTAGGATCTATTACAACCTACACTGAATGATCCAGTCTATCTAAAGTTATACCTATACGCCTATAAAAGTTGTCATGGGCTTAGATGGTTATTCCCCTTTTTTTTCCCTGTAGGAGCGCCTTTTTCTAATTGATATTTCCATATAGGTTAATGGTGAGTAAGGGTATTTTTTGACTTGTAACATTTACGTTCCATTAAATACCCTTTTTTAGATTAAATGTTCAGTAAACAAATGAAGGGTAATATTTTAGTGGTCTAGTTTTGACTTTTAGTGTAAAATTTCCATCATAAACTATTTACTTAATATGCATAAGATTAACAATGTCATGCTGAATTACATTCACAATAATGTAATTGTTGAGATGTACTATTAAGATTACTAAGTCACATTGTATGTTAAAACAAAAGATAATTAATGAATGCACTGATGATAGAGCTTTAGAGTACTGTTTAAAACGTTTAACGGAAAAAAGAAAGAATAAAAATTATCGTTACCTTACCCCAATTGTACATGAATTGGGGGGTCTAACATTTAGCTCCTGTGTAGTATGGGTGCTTGTTGTGGTGATTTCTAGCCGAATTTGACAGTGAAGGAAATTAATATATACATATATATATATATATATATATATATATATATATATATATATATATATTAGTATAACTCTTTGGTGCAAAATATGTTCTGCTCAAAGAACTTTTCTGCTCTTATACATGGTTCTCTTTTTTATTGGAAATACAATGATTTTTCTATTCAATCAAAAAAAGAGTATAAATAGATTCCAAATATAGCAACTTCAAACATTCTTCACAAATTATTTATAACTTGTTGGAATTTTCACTTCGTATTTCAGTATACACACTACAACAAAAATGACTTTTAGCGACGGGTACTTCATAAACTAAAAGTCTCCTTTCCGTCAAAAAATATTTTTAGCGACGGTTAGTCCATCGCTAAAAGTCCGTTTAAAAAAATAAAAGCAGAAACACCAGGAACTTGGTAACTTCACTGTTGACCGAAACTTACAAGGCCAATTTGCGGACGAGAATCAGGTGCACGTCTGATACAAAGGCTAGCAGTTAAAACCATCTTCTCAAGTTGATCATGGTCATAATCTGTCACGCCCCCGGAAGGGGCGCAACAATTAATCCTAAGGCAACACATGTTATCATGCTTAACAGAAAGTTCGGGTAAGAGCAGGAAGGCAAAGCGAACCGCTCCCGTATGTCCTCCGAGGAAGATTGAGGGCAAGTTTAATCCGTCGACTGTAATCAAAACTACCAAAGCCATTGTCACGCGGAGGGGAAACTTAAAAGGTTGAGAACTTAAGATTATCTATTTGATGTCATGGAGACAAATTTCGCACCCTCTATAGCCCGAATTGTCTTCTCTCTAACCTATTTGGGACAGAAATGATAAACGCACCGGCTCTCAAGGGCTCGAATAGATCCAGTCAATTTAAGGAATGGGAGGGGTAAAGTGCAAGCAGAAAATAAACCTCATACATACACTCCTTTTTCTCAAGGTTGATAGTCCACGAATATAACGTGTCTCTACAAGTGGTTTATTAATCTTATCTCATGTATGGTTAGTCTAATGTGGTTTTAATTAACCTTATAAGATGTCTTTTCTTACAAGCATTTAGCTGTGCCAGTGAGATCAACTATATGCAACAATGGAGAATCTACTACATTAAACAAAAGGGAACGAATCTGTGGCATCTTTGTAAGAATATTAAGCACCAGTCGCCCCAGTCTCGCTTTCCTTCTCTCATCTGTTATTGCATGCTAGAAACATTGACGGCATAACAAAAAGACTGGCATGCCAACAGCCACCACCACCACCAATCTTTCATCAGCTCATTTACTTTGCAAAACCCACCACCACCACCACCTCACTCCGTAGACACCCACTCGTCTCCTCCATGTCATCACAAACACGGTTAAGCGCGAACTCAGGGAGTGCGTTTCACTTGACTGGCGTGTTCATTGGATGGAAGTTGCCTGTGGTGACAAAACTGGTTCTTTTTTTTCTTGTATAGAATGTCGCTGAAGTTCGCCTGTGACGTGTCTACTTCGCGACTCAATTTGCAAACATCGGCCAAAGTATTTCCAAGGATGCAACTAAAAACTTGTAGCGACAAATATGGGTTGTGGGTTTGGTGTTTTCTGGGGGATGTTGCTCCAACCAGGATTGAAGCAAAATAATTTCCTTCTCAGAATCTCAAAACCTTTGCCTTGGTGAAAATTAAAAACAGAAATTAAAATGCCTTGCCACACTTATGATTCTCTGCATATGACAAACATTTTTAGGAGCAGAAAATGGGAAGAGAAAAAAAAAATATTGACTTCCCAAAATATGCATAGCATCCCTTCTAAAAGGGGCAACAAGCCATAGAGGATGAGAATGCCTCCACAACGACCACAATGTCTTCTATCCATTCACAATCCATCAATTCATAACCGGAGAAGAGGCTACATCATTGACTTCTGCCTATGAACAAATATCGCTTAAGACTTCAGCTTCCGAAAATTCAAGAGGCGTAGAGCACAACAGTGAGCAACCAGTCAATAACTGAATCGATGGGCATTGAACATACTCTTCGAAAGCAACATCAGGGAAAGACACATCTAAGATAACTCTCTGAACCTTGCAAATACGTTAATATATATCTCTCTCCAGACATATATATACATTTATATATCGAGTAGGGACATGTATATATATACACAAGCACAAGCACACAAACATATATGCGCACGCAGACACGCATATGTGTGTGTGTGTGTTAAAGAATCACAACAGTAAGTGGATTAAAAAGTAAATGTTGGACTTGGAACCTTCAATCGCTATGAAAATATAATGCCATAAGAATTCGGGGAACAAATGCCAATCTAATTCCGCACATGCACAAATAATACGAGATAAGACAATCGGTTTGAAAAGCAGGAAGCCGTTTATTCAAACCTGTAAGTGTTTCTTACAGCCTCTTTCTGCAGAAAGTTAGCACAGGAAAGGTACACAAACCTGCACTCAGAATGTTGGATTATTTGCACCAGCACTCCACCTTCCAACATCTTGCTGCCATGAGACGTGATATGTACAGGGGACTCGCAACGAGCAGAGGCTTCTTAATAGCAGCTCTAGCTGTTTCTTCTTCCTCAAGAATATTCTCTTTGTTGTTAAGAATTTTCTCTTTGTTGTTAAGAATTTTCTGCTTACTAGGCTTCAAATAGAACCCTATGCTCTAAGAGCTCAGATAAAACAATTCTCATTTTGTCTACTGAAACAGGTTTTAGTATGACTCCATCCATGCCGACTCTCAAGCAGTGCTCCTTTGTTACCCTGTCTGTGTTTCCAGTCAGTGCAACAATAAGGGGTCTTTCATGGCATTTTGAAAACATTTCATGTATGCGGACAGCAATTTCATAGCCATCTACACCAGGCATACAGATATCCATAAACACCACCTGGTGTTCCTGAGTAATAGCACGCAAACACTCATCTTCCGAGCTAACAGTCATCACATCACATCCCAGATGCACAAGAAGTCCCTTCGTTACGCTCCTGCTAACCCTGCATACCCGCAAAATAACAAATTTATGAACGACAATCAGATGGTAATTAACTGTACTACCTTATTGATCGGCCAACCAAAAGTCAATCTTAGCGGCTCTTACTTGCAAAAACCTACGTGTGTTGGAAATTTCACACCATCTAATCACTTCTATCAATGATGAAACCTTAAAAGATTTAAGAGCAATAAGGAAAACGCTTGACGGGGAAAGCTGAATTTTAAGGAGTCAAAGTCAACGGGCAAGTCCTAGGTGCCCTAGTTTTTATGACTTTCATTGCTTTCATTACAACCAGACCTTGCTATCGCTTAAAGTAAAGGAGGTATCTAGTGAAAATATGCTTATCTTAGGGCTTTCACTCAAATCTTGAGTGCTACTTATTCGCGTAACATCGAGGCTGGCTGTGTGGGGGAGGGTTTGGGTAGGTATAGAAATGCAATATTCCTCTCTACCAAGCTAGTCTGATGGGACTACTCTAATGGGACAGCCCACATTTTTGGGAAGAGGCAAATTGCTTTCAGCCAAGCACTGTGAATCCAAGAATTTTCTCCCTCGCAATGGTGGGAGCCTGGGCACCTGGCCTTTTATATAGACTGTTATACAATAACTAATGTGGCACCACCTAACCCCACTAACTTGAAACCCCAGTAACACATACCTCAGTTTTGGCCATAAAGCCCCCAGGAATAAAATTGATATTAGAAAAGTTAACTAATTGAGCAACGAAGTAACATGATCTAAATGCATTACTAACCCATTGTCATCCATGACAAGAACTTTGAGGCCCAAAAAATTTGTCTGGCCATGATTAGCAGGACCTTTGGGTACAAAAGAAAGCTTCAATTCGTTTGAGCGCTCAGGGATACCAAGTTTTACAACAAAGATAGCAGTAGATCCCTTGCCGAGGCCTTCACTTTCAATCCGAATATGCCCTTCCATAAGATTTACGAACCTAATTGCACAAACCAGAAAAGAGGTCGACATTTAAATTTTGAAATGCAGATTTACCAGAGAACAAAGCAATTTATGATCTGATGTTACAAAAAATTAGAATGCCTGAGAAAAGATGAGACTCTTTTTTCGAAGAGTTGCATAGACAACCCAGGCAGACGAGAAACCTGTGAAGTACCAAAAGTGACATACCTCTTACAAATTGCAAGTCCAAGACCACTGCCATCAGAATTTTTTGTTGCTAGTGATTGGCCTTGAGCAAATTTGGTGAATAACTTGGGAATATCTTGGGGATTAATTCCTGATCCTGAATCTTTTACCTACGCTAGAGGAAAAATGTAAAAATGTCACTAGACTGTGAGATACAAAAAGCATTTCAAGGCCAATTTAGATCCTTCTTGAGCATAGAAGAGGCCAACCTGTACGCGCAAATAAAAATGATTATCACTAGGAACTGGGAAAAAATCAGGAACTCGAGGATCTCTTAAAGACTCTGATTTTGCAACAAAAGCAGAAAGTGAAATGCTGCCATCTTTCGAGAACTTCACAGCATTGCCAACAACATTCAGAAGCGTTTGCATAAGTCGCTTTTCATCACCAACAGCATATTCTGGCAAATCTGAAGCCAAGCTCAACGTAATGAGCAACTTTTTGACAGATGCAATCGGCTTTATCAAGTTAAGGACCTGACATTAAGACAACAAATCTCGTTACAGCCAATGACAACATTGTGCTATTCACTACTGTGCCTAAGCTAATCTAGAATGAATTGTTATTGCAAAAGATCTGGTAGCCTACTTCCTTGAAGAGAGCATGAAGGTTAAAAGTTCCAATGTCAAGTTGAAGGCTGCCATCTTCAAGCCTGGAAAGATCCAATACATCATTTATGAGGGTAGCTAGAAGATTACTGCTCTTAAGGATTGTTTCAACCATCAGACGTTGCTCAGGTGTCAGCTCAGTTTCCTGTAGTAAGGAGGAAACCACAATAATTGCATGCATAGGAGTTCCCATCTCGTGGTTCATAACAGCAAGGAAATCATTACGAGCACGAACAGCCGTTTCTGCTTCTCTTCTTGCCAAATCAAGTGCAACATTCTGCTCCATAAGAAGATCCCTTGCCCTCATTGACTCTTCTAGGATAGCGGCATGTGATAGAGCAACAACAACCTACATCACAGCAACCAAATTTAAATATGTTTAAACTTAATAAAATGATTAGTAGCTAATTAAGATCGGGGCCTCACATAATCACTGCCCATGCTTGGATCTAACAACTGCAAAACCTTCTCACCCTCTAAAATTGGCTTCGCCTGGAGGTCATCATCAACTCCCGTTTTTACTTGAATCAAGAAGGAAGAAATCATAGAGGAAAAATTTTAAACACTCGTGCATGTATGCAATCCATCAGACATGCTTAACAGTATGTACGATGTCAATTACTAGTGCAATCCATCGTATACTTAACATGCATTAATCTAAATGCAACATTCCATCGCTACTTCAAAGAATAACCAGTACATACCATCACAAAAATGCCACACGATTACAAAGCATGTTTTCAAAATAGCTAAGTCAACATGTTGCCTGTACTAAGGTTAGGGGACTGGTTTTCATGAGTGTGCTAATCTGCAAAGTTAAGTTCCACATGGTGCTCGTACTCCTTTCTTTGCCCTTGGAGGATTCCTCTTGGCGTATGTCTTGAGTTTATGGCGCTTTGCAGGCTGCTCCATCACAACACATTGTGTTGCACAATTCGACGTAGGAGGAGGCTCCTCTGTAACCTGTGAAACTGAATCTTTCACAGGTGAACAAATCCCATGAGGTGCTCTAAGACGATGGGGATGTTGACTTCGTCGAGCTCGTGGAATGGCATAAAAAAACTGGTCGGAAATGCAACCTCCTCTACCTTGACCAGTGATTCGTCCAGGACTTGATACTCGGCTACCACCTGTAACGCCACTGCTAAAGCTGTGATATGGAACCGACCCATGTGTCTCTTCCTCAATAGGTTCCAGCTGTTCTTGTACCATCTCATAACAAGCAAGTGGATCAGTAGAAATAGGAGGGATTTCCGAAGGTATATCATTGACTATACCTTCCATCTCAGATTCATGAAGCAGCGGGGATGGCATGTGATGTACAGCTGCTGTCTCAGTTGCTGATATAGGTGCTGGGCCTCCTGGTGTATGAGGTCGATCAGATCTATTAGGTGTGGAAGATGATGGCCCATGAGCAGGGGGTGTACTGGATGTGGAATGGGATGTCAAAGGCTCATGCTCTGCAGCTGTTACAGGCGATGGTGAGGGCAAAACCTGCATATGAGGTTGGACTGACGGTGGCACGTGTGATGTTGATGCAGTGTTTGGTGCTGGTGCACCTATCGGTACTACGGTGACCGGCTCCATGGTCGGTCTCGGTCCCTTTCGGCGTGCCCGCGGTGGTCGTCGGGCCTGAGTAGCTGGTTGTGTCGGATCCTGGATTCGTGGCTCTGGTTGTGCACCGGCTGAGATTCGTTCAGCCTCACAAATGGCAGACAGTGCTTCTCGACACACAACTTTAATACTTGCAAGGGATTCAATGGCTGCATTAGGGTCAGTAGAATCAGCAAGGTGGAATATGCACTTGATTTGTTGTGCCTGCAAAATAAGCAAGTTCGTTAATAACCAGCTAGTTTGAGGTCAATTTCATATTTTCTGTTACCATCAACCTTCAAAGAAGTCACTACTGTAACAACCTAACTACGAAATGGAATTGCATTACCATCAACCTTCAGAGAAGTCAAATCCCAAATGCATTTACATTAAATCACGCAACAACACAGCATGATATTTAGTCAAAGAAACAACATGAAGGATGTAAGGCATATGAAGCTAGAGAGTTTGTAGAACAGAGATTATTACCAACAGGGTCCAAAAAGAATCCCACTCACTAACATACAAGCACCCGAAATAATAGGGAGGAACAAATACCATAGACAACAGGTTTGTCCTCGTCTGGGTTTCGATCTGCCTCAAAGAACTCCTCTAGGGGGTCATAGCCAGTCCTGCAGCAGCAGCAGCTGCAGCAGCAGCAGGAGCAGCAGCAGCAGGAGCAGCAGCAGCAGCTGCAGCAGCAGCAGCTGCAGCAGCTGAAGTTTCTGTTTTGGCTGCAGCTAAGAGTGTCCTCCCAAACGCTCTTGTCATAAACATAATATGCGAACAGATTTCTGCAGAATATCTTTAATGAGTTCAAACTTAGAAAAGCATGAATTGGTTTAATCAGCCATCCAACACAACAAAGTCTCATCAGGAGAAAGATGCCCACTGCGGGAACCGAGTACAGTACAGCGTAGCTAGTTCCTAAACCAATTACGGACGGTTCCAAATTCCTCTCACCGTATTCAATATGCCATATTAACCAAAGGGTGTGGAAATGAGGTGCTATTATACTTATCACCAGACAGAAAATGACCACACAAACAATGAAGGCTTAACTTTTAATCCCACAACTGCAAGGCTTTTATGTAATCTTTATAGAGACGTCATATCAGGAAGCGGTCCTAGACCACAACAAGTTTGACAAATTACGTTGAATAAGCTTTCTTTGTTTTTCAATTTTCTTTCAAAAGGTTGTGATGCCAACATTTGTGAAGAGAATCTTATTCAACTCTTTTGAAGAATAAAACAAAATAAAATCACAAAAGTACTTCCACATAAAAGGAAACACTACTGAAAAAGGTACGAGCAAATCAAGAAATACGACTATACCATGCTCATTTTGAGTATTTAAAAGGGTGTTTTGAATAGCATAAGGACACGTAACCGCAATCAGTCATCAGAGCAACTTCATGGTGCCAATCTTAGAACTACCATCACAGTTTTATCACGTGCACTGGCAGTACCTATGATATATGTCCTGTATTTTAAAATGTCTAATGCATGGATAATCGGATCTTGTAGTTTAAAATTTTCATAACGTGAATGATCACAAGGTTTTAGTAGCTATTTCTGGACCAAGCAGAGTGGTCTTATTAGTCTAAGGGAAGTCCTACATGTAAGTGCATAACATGTGTTCCTAGCAAGAATCACATTTTCTTCCCCAAGTGACAAATTTATGTACCACAACTCACCAAGTCTTCATATCATTCTCTATTGGGTGGCTACATGATCCTAGCTAGCAATCAACCTCTTTTTCTCTTTCTTCTCTATCTTTTTGTTCTAGCCTAGATTCCCTTTCTTTTCCCTGTCATTCAAGAGTAACACTTTCGGGATTTTCTCCTTCCTTATGCAAGTGCTGTGACTAACATCCCAGAAATATCCTTCTTTGATACCTCTTGCCCATGCATTTGTGCACACTGCACAACAATCCTCCTCCAAGATTTAGTCAAGTTGAGCTGCATATACTGTTATTCTTACTTGACTTAAACTTATATTGTAAGGCACTTCTCCAACCCTAGAACATTGCATAAACTCATGTTAAAGCTCGTACACAACTAGTCTAGAAAATGACATATACGAAGCTCTCTTCATCCTTAAATCCACTGTATTACAATGAAATAAAAAATCCTAAACTCAGACTTCTTTAATGAAGCAAGACCCTAATCCTGTCACTAGTACTAAGGCAGTAAACCAGAATCTGAATTGCTCACAGGAATGGCTTGTAACTGTATCATGATTGTATCTGAAAATTGCAACACTGGGAACTTCCCAGTAATCTGGGACAATGTGTTTTGCTTGTGCAGGAGGCCAGCACCCAGGCATACGGGATAACCTGTTTTGTTTTAGTTTTTCTATTTTCCTTTCTACCTCCCCTGTATTCCTTTCTTCTATTTTCACATCATTATTTTGCTTATGTGAGAAAAACCATTTCAACCTCCCAGCCCAGACATGTGTCTTTTGTTCATACGATAATCCCAACATATTCATGCAAATAATCAAATTCAGACAATACAATTAATGTAACTTGTTGGAATTCCCTCCTTCTCTCTATGTCTCTCTTATACAGGGCTTGGTTTTTAGTGAAATCAGGAGTTATGGAATTCCCTCCTTGTCTCTAGAAAAACCATTTCAACCTCCCAGCATTGTGATGCAGCACATCAGGATATTTACACTAAAACAACATCCGAAATGAGCAATTTTAGAGGTCTTTGCTTTGCACTTCACCATTTGGGACCCCATATCCAACATATGTCCCAAATGTTAAGTCATTATACCCCAACATCCACACAATCATGCATGTCAAGCCATGTTTTTTGCCAGGAAATCTGCCAACCAACAATTCCTAATCCCTTAGAAAACCTGGAACAAAGAAAGGGCTATACATTGCGCAAATGTGATTATTTTATCTGGGGTCAAGTGGAGTGGAAAGAATTTAACATATACTTTCCACATGTGTCATACTTTCAAGCTCTGCATGATAGTTTCTAATCTAAATGATATCATATTTAGAAAGCATCCCAGCCCCAAACGTACACACACAATCCTAAGTAAATCAAACGGGATGCATGTCGTTGTGTCTTGAGCATTGTATCTAGAAATGATCTTAGAGCATAACTAAGCGTGTAAGTGGGAATGGTCACTATCATGCGAAAAAAATGTAGATAGTTGCTAGCGTTTAAATGGAGGAAGGGCCTAAGATACATACCAACATCTCCACAGTAGCATGCCCTCCTTGGTATCCAGATGGTATATTTTGCACCGGTTTGCCAACCAACAGACGGGTGATCGAGCGGTACCACAACATGTATGGGCTAGAGTACCCTGCATCAACATATTCTCCTGCCGCGTCTATACGATATATAGTATCTGCACGAGCATTCCACATGTCAATGTAGACACGATGTTTCAGCTCCCAGTCGGTGTTCGGGTGGCCCCGACGATCAATCTTATGAAGGACCTCACCACCAGTGTCACAATCACGGGGGATCACCTGGCTCATGCTGTATTGGGGGCAAACACGGTCCGGGAAGTGCCACTCCACTCTTTCGAAGCAGATAAGCGGCGATCGAGTCATCCAAACATGCCTTCCGGTCAAGCAGTACTCCGGTAGCGAAGCTAAGTCATACGGTTGCCATATGAACTGCGGGATGTAAAAGGCACATTTTTTTGAAATAACATATAGACAAGCCAATTACATACTTATGTACCACATGTGAATACTTAAGCACAAACCTCTGATGACTTTAAATTGTCCAGCTGATCCCTATATCCCCTGAGACACTGTGATCCTACCCTGTCACTTTCCAGTGCTACAAGCCACCTGTCGATGTTATTTTCAAGTTTGGTTAATAAACATAAAAGGTGATAGTAACCATAGACGCATACAATTCCTATAGACTTTCATACTATCACAAGTATGAAAGTAACCATAGAAGCATACAATTCCTATGAAACTGTCCAACTGTTACTGTAGCCCAGAAATAAGGGCTTACCTCCTACCCAAAGGGTCTCGCGGTAAAGGCTCGACTTCATGTGGCTGGGGAGGGCCTCCACCAGCAACAGGTGCATCACCAGCGGCCTCATTATGTTGCATGTCAACAGCAGCAGGTTGTGCCCGGTCCTCTACGGGGGGGAATCTTTCAGGGCCTCTTTCGGGACGCATGTTAGGGCACCTCTCCCAAGCCCATAACTATGTGATAAGGTATTTTACAAAGAAGGATCAATGATAAGATATCGTATAGAAAAAGAAGGAGATTAACACTTTAGCGTACCTGCAACAGAATTAGGGGTCCCCCAATCTCATATGCTGAACTCCTGCTTGCTCGGCACATCTCATGGTACAAGTAAGCTAGAGCTGCACTACCCCAACTACGCCCACTCGCAGCATTAAGGTCTTGAAGCAAAGTTAAGTACATAAGAGGAACCCTAGCGCCAGATAGGTTTGGGAGTAAAACACCACCAATCAAGGCCAATATAAGAGCCCTGGCATGCTGTTGTACAATCTCATCATCTGAACCCTCTGGTAACACCATGAATTGATCCATCAGCCAACGAAGTTGTATTGACCCTCCACGTATGACCGTTGCAGGTGGCCTGACACCTAACCATTCATGACAATACTCCCGCCACGCATCCGTGGAACATGTAGTGTCAACACCTGTAACAGCATCACCGTCAACGGGTAGCCCAGACAACACTGCCACGTCCTGTAATGTAATTGCAGCCTCCCCAACACGAAGGTGAAAAGTATGGGTCTCAGGCCGCCATCGCTCAACAAGTGCTGTGATGAAAGCATGATCAAGTCTAACCTCCATGATCCGGTAAAGCCCATAAAAACCAACTCGCACCAAGTACTGCATGACACGCGCATGTGGCTCCATCCTTCGATTCCCACCGCGATTCCGAACTAGTGGTCCTAGGGCTCGTCGGCATGTCAATACCTTATCAACCTGCATGCATTTTCTATATCAGTTAAATTAAACATGAATAATTAAAGTTGATAACAAAATCAAGTACCTCTCCATTCCAGACACAGCTAGAATGATGAGAATGTTGCAAATCCAGTACATGAGGATCGACGGGCCCTGGATTTACCAAATGCTCCACAATTTCCCCCTGTCTAGGTCCTTCATGTCTTAGTCCCTCCATCTCTACAAAAAACCAATCCAAACTCTATGGTAATTAGCGTGAAAAAACACAATGCACGAAATAATATTAAACTGATTATTATCTTCATCTCGCTTTTCAAGCATTGTCACCTAATTTCAGTTTTGTCACCTAGTTCAAGTTTTATCACCTAATGTCTATTTTGTCACTTAATGATTAAGCAGTGGATGCAATGGTCTACGAGCAGCTGGAAACAAATCAGTGCAAGGAATAGTAAAAACAAGAAGCTATGCAGTAATTGGGGAATAAATGAGCGAATACTGATATATTAAACACCCATTAGTTGTATATAGCTGCTTTTGTAAATGTGAGATGTGTATGAGGACACAATTCTCAGATGTAAATTTTTCTATGGTAATGCAATTGACTTTCATCAAAAAAACTTTAGAGCATCATTTGCAACACCACCATCTTCTTCGCGGGTTAAGTACGAGGGCAGGCTGAGATAGTTAAAGTCATGCAGAGAAGATGAGAAGCAAAGACAAAAAGGTCTACTTGAAGTAACGGTTAAATGGGAAAAGCATGGTAAGGTAGATGCAGGTTGCTTACGTGAGATGGCACATGCAAAAAAGGGCCTACGAAGTGACTACCTTTTATGATGAAATAAGGTTTGTCACTCTTGATTATGTTTGTATCACAACATTGTGTAGCATTCTATGTGGAGATAAACTTCAAACTTTCAAAAGTTTTAAAACTAATAATAGGAACATGACATAGAGTTTTCAGCCAAAGGACTACATTAGTTTGTACAAAAGTTTGACCATAATATACAACGCAGACAATATGAAAAAAAACGATGGGAGCCGACTCTTGTCAAGTGTCAAACGTTGTTGTTTGAGCTGTCTGCCTTGCATGACATGTACGCTTGTCGTGGCCAGTATTTTTGCATAATCCACAACGTTTCGGCTGCCGCTCTAGACGAATATCCATTTCATTGCGCAAACGGACTGATCTTGGTCGACCCTTCCCTCTATTTATAGCAGGGGGCATGAATGTACAGCTGGTCCATTCTTCCCAGTAATCTGGATGCTCCAGTGGTTGAAACATTTCAGCCCATATCTTGCTATATTCCCGAACCGAAAACCAGGCACTGATAAATGCACAAGGATCTAGCTTTGCCACTGCACAACATGCTAGAACATGAGAACATGGGATTCCATATGTCGTCAACTTCCCACATGTACATGTTTTATCTTGAAGCCGCACAACCTGTGCGTTTTGGCCGCGTTTATTTCTCACCAAAAAATCCCCCCGATCACCGGTCGTGTTATAAGGTTGCACAAACATAGAACCAATTTTCCTTTTCGCTTGTTGAATTGCAAGAATGACGGAAGGGACATAATGCATTTGATCTGCCATAGAGGTTGCCGCAAGGTTTCTTCTCAAATTAAAGTAATGTACACAACGGTGAAAAGAGGTTTGGACTAGTGCTGTGATAGGTAAGCCTCGAGATCCTTTCAAAACACTGTTAAATACTTCAGAGATGTTGGTCGTTATCATTCCAAAACGTTTACCACCATCATGTGCAAGTGTCCATTGTTCAACGGGTATCTCATCACACCACTTTTTTGCTTCTAACGAAAGATTTTTGACCTCTTCCATCAACTCGTTGAATTTGCGAACTTGAGTAGCCTTCCCAGCAGCCCAAATAAGCTTCTTCAGCTCCGAACTACTGAATTTTTTTGTGAAATTGCTACGAATATGTCTCAAGCAGAACCGGTGATGGGCATAAGGTGGCTGCCATAATTGGTTTTTCCTCACAGTGCTTAAGATACCGGGATGGCGATCTGAGATCAAGCAAATACACCTATCACTTGGGACCACATAATCTCTAACATGCTGCAAAAACCAATTCCAGCTATCATGGTTCTCCCCTTCAACGATAGCAAATGCAAGCGGCAATATTTGGTTGTTTCCATCGGCTGATACGACAATTAACATGGTCCCTAGATACTTTCCATGAAGAAACGTGCCATCAATGCTAATAACAGGACGACATAATCTAAATCCCATGATGCATGGCTGAAATGCCCAAAAAACTCGTTTAAAGCGTATTGCATCAGATTCTCCACGCCCTTTTGGATCGTATTCGACAATGGTACCGGCATTATACTTTTGGATGGCAGCTAAAAATTTTGGCAATGCCCGATATGACTCTTCCCAATTCCCATACAAATCAGCAATAACCGCCACCTTGGCCTTCCACGCCTTTTTATATGAAACAGTGTATTCATATTTTTCCTTCACAGCTGCAATTAAAGAGCTAATTCTAACCATCGGATCAGCTTCAACTATATTGTGGACTGCTTCAGTAATCAGTCTATAGTTTACGTGGTGTTGGTCTTGGTCCAAGGCCGTCCTCAATGGACATGTGTGAGGTCCTCGATAGCGTGTAACTTCAAAATAGTTATGGCTCTTCTTACACGTTGCACGGAGATAAAAATTGCACTCATTCGGGAACTTACATGTCAAAGCCACCATAGTTGGGATAGACTGCTTCACCTTGTAGATCAAATTATGCTTGACGTGGTACCTTAAAATAGCCTTCACAAACTCGCTTTTATCCTTGAAAACTAGACCCACTCTTAACTCGTCGTGCTCGGGATGCCATACAGTAGCGTGATTGCTTTCAAGAGGACTTGTAATAACTGCAGCGGGTGCCCAATCAACGTCTGTGAAAAAATGCTCGGTAGGCTCGTATACGCGTCTCTGAGCTTCTAGCTCAGTACTTATACCGTTACCATAATCCTCCCCATCGTCATCTTCATTTAGCCTATCCATGAATGCATCTTCTTCGCCTTCCGAATCTGTCCTCTCATGTTCATTATCCAGATTAGGTGCCTCAATGATGGTTGATGCCTCATTCCCCAAGTCAATCATGTTATGCAGCGGTAAAAGCAAAGAGGAAACATGACCAGTCACACCTATACCCTGAGGTGTGACATTGGAAATCCCGCCACAATAACTAGCTCTGATATCGTTGTCTACGGGAGATAAAATCGAACTTTGTGTGGCATGATCACCAATGTCCAAGGAGGTTAGATCCCTTATGGGCGTGGACATGCTACGTTGTGGAGGGGATAGCCTGTCACAGTTTGACACAAGATTCCGGGAAGAGGAACCGTAGCCCGTCACAATAGCCTCCATTTCAATAAATAACTCAATGGCGCTCAGCTGCGAGAATTGAGATTGGAGATCAAACATAGCTTCTACATCTCCATCATCCTCAATCGGTACTTTGATATAAAAGGTCTGAGCACCGTTTCCAACCATCCGCGGATACCTACAATTCAACTTCAACCTGAAATGTTCCTTGTCCAATTTTGTGCATCTACACAGCTTATCCATCAAGCAATTAAATGTCCAGTTCCCCTCCACCTTGATCAACTTCTTTGGTCCACAATCATATGCATAACCGTCTGAATCTTCTACTGCATTTCCTCCCCAGTAGCACAGCAGCCTTACGGAAGGAGCCATGGCGAACCTTCAATGTTTGCATAGAAATATGATTAGGTTTTCTATACAAACTATGTGTCATTACAAAGCATGGTAAATCAGTGCAAGGATGAGGCTTGCTTGGCCTGCGCACACGCCAAGCCACAAACAAAAAACACACGCACACCAAAACACACACACACACGATGGACATATTCTGGCCTAAAACTCATCAATCCATTTCTATATTGTTTCTTGCATCATAAAATGACTAAAGCTATTATATAAACATAACTAACTTACATTACAATTACATATACAAAAAGATCAAAAAGTACAAACTCACCTAAGCGATGATGGGATGGTGTTCTATGTGGCAAATACCAACTATATATGCAGTGATCCAATAATTTCTGCATGGTGGCTAACTTATAATGCTCTCAGAGGGTAAGCACAAAGGGCTCAACAACTGAGTCAAAGTAATGATTACGTGATCTGAACATTGGTAAAGTCAATATCATCTCAAATTCCCCCTTAAGGTAGCTCCGACCTGCTATCATGTTTTGTTAAGTGGCCAAGATTAGATGTTGGAGGTATTAAAAGCCGCCATCTTACTCCCACAAAGAGTGACCTCTCCTTAATACAAAGAATAAACGTATAAAACTGCAGCATGTTCGAGTCCATGTGATTTTCAAGTCCATGGTTAGTATACAAAACTCAACACTTAGAGAGCCGACAGTCGATCTGCCGTAACTCTGACTCAAGACGGTATAATTCTCCTATCGCACCAAACATTCTTGAGGATCCGATTCAAGAGAAGATGCGATAGACTGTGCACAAGCTATTGATTTCTAATTATCCTCAATTCTCCTATAACAAAGCTGGTACATGAGTTACATAGGTAAACTAAAGCAAACAAAAAGCTACTAATGGCTGGAACCAAGGGAATTTGACTGGAATATGTAAATCATTAGGTATGATAGAATACAGAATATGCCTCCACCACGAGGTAATGAAGGTAAAGCTGCAGAATCACCTCATGCTAGCTTATCCATTGGAATAAACACTTCAATCACAGAGAAGTTCCCCAGCAACCTATTCCAAACTGAGATGCAGATTTTTAGTGGTGCTTCAGCTAAGGATTATTCTAAGTGTAGAGATTGGTTTAATCAATTTCTGAAATTCTGCTTAGTATTTGTATGCGGGGTCATTCCACCTTTGAGTTTGATCCTGGAGGTGACCAATTTATGTCAAATTCAAATGTACCGCTCTTTACTTCTAATTGTTTGAATATCGGTTGTAATTTCCCCCTTAAAAGGGGGAAACACCAGGAAGAATGTATGTGAAATGTGAATCAGAAAATCTCTCTTCTCTCTCTACCATTTCTGAAGTTCTCTCTCTATCTCTCTTCCTCGTTCACTCCCCTTCTCTGTTCTTCAATTTTCAGCCCATCAATTCCATTAAAAGCGCAACCATAACCTTGTTAAGCCATGGCCGGTAACGTATCGAGCTCGATACATGTTGAACTTCATTACTGCAAGTAGTACGTTGTTGATCGTACTTAGCGATTGCGAATAGACACAGCAGAAAAGAACCAAAAAAAAGAGCACCTGTCTTGGTACTAAAAACATAGCCAACGAAGGTGGGTTGTGTGTGTGATAGTTTCTCTGTGTGTGTGTGGGTTTGCTGGCCAGTGTGTTGTCATGGATGTTCCATCCAGACATCCCCTTAAGATCAGAATTCAATTGAAGAAAGCAGCTGCTACCAATGGAGTCAGCATCACCAACAATGAAGGCTTGGAGCAGGTGACACACACGCAGGGCTACACAGGAGATCAGCAGGCGCGTGAAGAAGATAACAGCAGTTAAGGCATCAGCACGTGAGGAGCATGATCAGCACTAATAACCAAAGATTTGCTGAGTAGTGCCTCAGTGCTAGCATTACCAAATTTCTCCTCACCATTCACTGTTGAGGTTGATGCTAGTGATCTCGGCATGGGAGGGCTCCTAATGCAAGAAGGGAGACCCTTGGCTTTTTTTCAGTAAAGCCTTTGGACCAAAAGCAATAGCCCTATCTACCTATGAAAAGGAGCTAATGGCCTTAGTCCAGGCAGTTTTGCACTGGCACACCTACTCAAGCATTCAACCATTTTCAATTTTGACAGACCATTGTAGTCTTAAATACCTGTTAGGGCAGAGAGTAACATCATTACTCCAAAAGAAATGCCTTTCCAAGCTGCTTGGGTTTACCTTCACAGTTCAATACAGAGCAGGTAGTGAAAATGGTGCCGCAGATGCCCTATCTAGGCTGCCAAGTGGGAATGAAGACAATGGGGAATGTCAAGCCATCTCACATATCAATCCAGCTTGGTTAACAGAGGTCCAAGACAGCTACTCAGGAGATCCTTATATACAAGAACAGATACAACTCCTTACATTGGACCCCTTTGCTACCACTGAGTTCACATATGAACAGGACATTCTAAGGTACAGAGGGAGGATATGTATAGGGCAAGAAGGGAAACTAAGGGAGCATATTTTTCAAACCATGCATTCCTCTGGACTAGCGACGGGACATTCAGGATCATAACCCAATAACAAGAGAGTCTCAGCAACATTCCATTGGCCTTCTCTTAGAAGTGATGTCAAAGAATGGGTTAAAAGGTGTGATATATGTCAAAGGTGCAAGCATGAAACAGTAGCTTATCCTGGATTGTTGCAGCCTTTACCTATCCCAAATCAATTATGGAGTAGCATCTCCATGGATTTCATTGAAGGGTTACCTAAATCAGCACACAAGGAGGCTATACTAGTGGTTGTTACAGCCTATATAAAGCCTAGAGGACTGACATGTTAAGGCAGCTTTGTAGTACAACTTCCAAACTTAAAAGCTTCAATATGTACTTTTTTGTTTCTTAACCTTTAATTCTAATCAAAATGCAAAATGTGGGTTCCTTACCTGCTTAAATTACATGCATTTTAAACTTGTTGGAATTTTCACTTCAAAAGTACATGCTCACATTCAACTCTACTCCTCTTCAAGCAAACGGAAGTAAACAGCAGAAAAGGGAAGAAAGGAAACCTGACTTAAAAGTAAGGCACGACGAAAATTTGTGCATCAAAAAGATAAAAAATAAACTACAAAACATAGCACCCCGTCAATAAACTAGAAGTAAAGAGTAAGAATTTGTGGCGAACCTTGGCTCTTTAGTTCCAAGATGAAATATGCTAATAGAGCACCATCCAATAGCAATCGATGAGAATGCTCTCCATCAGTCTGTTCATTAGCGCAACAGCATATAGGTTGAGGTTGGCAACCTGAAAATGAAATCATGGTTAAACCATATATTTATATATCTCTCTACATTAAAAGTGTAACTTGTTTAAACATGTTTCTACACATCTCTCTACATAAAAAGTGTCTACTTGTTTAAACATTTTTCTACACATTTTCACTACTTTTCTGCAAAGCGTTAATCCATAGTATTTTAGATAAGATCAAAAATCATCAATACATCACGAAATGTATGGTTGTAAAGAACACATGCCAAAAAGCTATGAGTTTATTACCCAACTTAGATTGTACTCTCATTGTTAGAGAGATGTAATGCTAATAGAAAGAAAATAACCATGAGAGATATTAGAAGGGGAGAAATGAAAAAGAAAGGGACACATTTATGTTTTGAATACTTAGTCATAAACTAAACCAGGTACATAGAAAAGTGGTACAAATGAGGTATAAAGTTAGCATACAGATAAAAGTAAGGCATGCTATCATTTGGAATAAGGTTCTGTAGGTGGAGCATTGTCATAGTTGATCTTACTCAGGCTTTGCTAGAGTCCATTTGCGCATGTTTAGCTGGTTTCATTGAGTTCACATTTTAAAAAAATTGATCATGCGTCTAATATACGTAGGGAGCAACGACGATGATAAGAAAGAAACAACTAAGTAAAATGCGAGAAAGCCTTTTGGCGTTCATCTTACTATCCCTACACCCTACAATGGTAGCAGACTCATTATTAGCCTTAAAGAAAGGACAAAGAGGGGTTACATAGATATAAACTAGATGAGAAAAATACGAACAAAAGATCCCAAAGCACGTATATCTTTTCATTCCCCGCGACTCACAAACTTTAGTTACTTTTAAGGTACTTCTTTTAGATATTTGTTGTATTCATGTTGTCATTACATGATAGTTCTTTTAGATATCCGTTGTATTCATGTTGTCATTACATATTATATAATTATCAAATGGCAGGTCAATTAGAAAATAGTG